>NMRB01002152.1:61566-102621 GCA_002633025.1 Notospermus geniculatus | reverse complement strand
GGTTGATATTTGGTGGAGGGATGTATCATGGGCCAACGGTGTGTCGCGTCAAAGAATCGACCAAATCTGATTTTCCACTTTGCCACTAGGGGGCCAAAAAGCCGAATCACATAAACTGTGATTGTGCCATTCATACTGAACGGAATCTTCAAAATACATGCCCGTCGGACTTGCACCCGGGGCGACGGGGGACGTTCAATGCTGTGCTTGTTTTACTTGACTTTAAAAACATGTGGCATGACGATGTGTGGAGATTGTTCATGTGGCGCATGAGAGACGTCTACCAGCCTTTTGAGAAACTAAAGTGCGCAGATCGCTGGATTTTGTGCACTGCGCATCGTCTGGTTTGATGAATGTGGAATGGCGGCGCCCATAAAAGCGCATGTGAAGCACGATTTCGCTGGGAAATGTGGGAATATCTGCTGATTTTCTGATCGATTTCGGGCTTTGTAATACATAGTCATCATGTCAGCTGGACCGCCTGTCAAAAGGTTGAAGGCTGTGCAGTGGTATCGGCGGGAATACCGGGTACTCTGAAAAATACCCCGTTTTGCTTGGAGCAATGAATCAAAGAAGGACGATTTTCATGTCTTTTGCACCGTGACCGTGTGTAACGTTGACTACATCCACGGATTACTTGAAGCCTTCCTCAAATTACTTGAAATTGGGCTTTTGGGGTGAAAAATTACTGGAAGGGTCAATTTGAGGTTGGTGTCTCTGCATAACCACTGATCGGCATGTTTGTCTCTCGGTTTTGATTCTGTTATTTTTCTTTCCAGTTTGGCAAAGTGTTGAAGTTCACCAGCTCAACCGTGTTATTTGTTTTTTTCCTGGCCTTCACATTTGCAACAATAATGAAGTGTTTCCTCATCAGTTGCTTCTTTTCTCGAGCCAACCTGGCTGCTGCCTGTGCGGGAATCATATTCTTCACGTTGTACCTACCGTACCCTCTCATCACTCGGTGGGAGGAGGTAATGTCCACATCCCAGAAGGCAGTTGGGGTGAGTATCTAACCATTCAGGATGGGGATTTGTTCAGGCGTGCTGACGATTGATGCCTAATGCAAGGGTCCGTGGGTTCGAGTCTGGCAGGAAGCTATGTCTTTCACCTTAAGCTAGCAGCACATGTCACCTTCGAAAATGGCCAAGTGTGCTGTGGCCGGCAACGACCACTCACCGTGGAAACTCTGTGGTGACCGTGAATTGCCACAAGTTGCCGAAAATCAAACCGGTTTGATTTCTCACCACGGACATTGCTCGTAGTTGCCAGTTGTGGTGATGCGTGGCCATCAGTAGCACACAAGACCACTGAGTGGTGACATCTGCTGTAAACCGGCAACTGCCACAAAAATTGCCAACCACAAAAATTGCCTGTATGAGCAGTGAAAGTGGTGACGTGTGCTGATAGCTTTAGAAACCCGTTATTATTTTGTGCTACATTTATGCCAACATGTTTCTCATTACAGTGCCTCCTTTCCAATGTTGCCTTCGGATTCGGCTGTAGCTATATAGCACGCTACGAGGAACAAGGTGTTGGAATCCAATGGAGCAACTTTGCTCGCTAAATTGAGTTTCCGTCAATTGATTTCAGATTGCTTTGCCCACAAACAACATACCAGTCGGGGGCATATGCCACGCTCTGCGTTGCTCTTGTTACTTTATACCCCAGTTTGCCCATATATCCATTTGGGCAGTTTGTCCATATATGTGACCCTCCACCACAAAACCAGTGTAAAGTCACGTGGAACTTGCACCTAAACGTACTGGCATGACACCAGGAGATAAACATAGAGACATGATCACTCTGACCTCACAATAGACAGACAACACAGAAACTGACAAATGTAAACCACCACCACAAAACCAACCGTCAGTCACTTTCAGGTTGGCAAGTTCGGGCCAATGTATTGTCAAATTCAGTATTGTCTGCATGTCTGTTGTGAGGTCTGAGTGATCCTGTCTCTATCTTTATCTCCTGGTGTTAGGCCAGTACGTTTAGGCTCATATTCTGAGTGACTTTACACTGGTTTTGTAGTGGAGGGTCACATATACCTACCTACCCGAGGAGTATTGTCATCCCCTGCGATGTCCATCCATCCATCTGTCTGTCCATTTGTCCATTGACAATGTTCATATTAAATCTAATTTTTAGCTCACCTGTGGTGAGCTTATACGATGGCCGAGCGTCCGTCGTCGTCCGTCGTTGTCCGTTAGCAGGGCACGTTTCGTAACCGCNCGGCCATCTTGAAAAAGTGACTTTGGCCATCTCATCGGTAGTAAATGTTACGATGTTTCTGCACTAATCCTTCACCATTCAGTGTATCACCAGGCTACTCACACTTCATACTCTGTCACAGAGGTGAGCACAATGGCCCTGGCCATTTCATTCTATGTTATATTCATAAATTTTCACTACAAAAAAGGTCATAAAATTGAATCAAATATGGTACTAAAAGTCATTAAAAAGGTCATAAATTCAATGCCATGGGGGTAGTATATACCATGCCCAGCAACAAGGATGGAAAGAAGCAGAAAAGAGGCATTTATAAAGAATTTATTTGGTTTTTTATTTCCTCCGATTTGTCTAACTTGTCATTCTAAAGCTGAAAATGAAAAAAGTGAACTTAACCTAAGTTTTTTTTTATTTTTATTCCGTCCTCCGTACCTGGGCTCAGAAACTTTGTGCCCGTAAACCAAAGAATATAATAACCCTGGCCTTAATAACGGTACTTCCTGTTTTTTGGTTGTCTCAGTTTTCCTTATTTTTCCAGGCCAGTATGGCGTGCCCCGTCCATGGCATTTCCCGTTCACGAAGTACTACTGGTGCGGTACAAATGAGACCCGAGATGCTGTGGACATCAATTCTCAGAGTGAGGTGGAGATGGGAGGTGGCAGTAAGTTCTAAGTTTAAGTTCTTGCCTTGGTTCATTTTCAAGATTTTTTCTCATTACTTGCTTTCTTAATAATAATAATAATATTAATAATATAACGTGAAATTTTTTTAGCACGTTTTACTGCAGTGCAGTCTCAAAGCGCTTCACATCATTCCCCCAGCTATAGTTAGGTTCTTCACTGACATCACAATGGTCATGTGATGGCAAAGAATCGGCCATTTTGGCCAACAAAATGGCCGGTGATGACGTCGAAACTGTCACGTCATGGCTTTTTGACGTCACGATCTCTGTTGATGCTGTGTTCATGCCGTGATGTCACTTGGCATTTTGACGGCCAATATGGCGTATCATCAAGGAAATGTGACATCACGTGGAGAACCTGTATATGCACATACCTGGAGGATTTTAGCACATGTTGCAGGAGGAAGAGGAATCAACAGACACTAATTCTTACTTTGGTCATTTTGTTTTCAGATGTTAGGAATTTTGAGGCGGAACCAAACAGCCTCAAACTCGGCGTCGCCATCAGGAAACTTAAGAAAGTATACAAGAGAGGCAAAAAGACAGCGGTCGATGGTTTGTCCTTGAACTTCTATGAGGATCAGATCACATCATTTCTCGGCCATAATGGTGCTGGCAAGACTACAACGATGTAAGTGGTGGGGAGTGTACAAGCAGAGTGGTGAGGATTGAGCGGGGGATTGAGGAATTTATACCAAACTGGAGGTATAATAGGGAGGATGGGCAGCTCTCCGACTCCGACTTCAACTACCAGAATGAATTGTAGTCCGCTGTAGACATCCTTGATAAAAATGATTTGATAGACGTTTGCAAATCGTAAAATGCCATAACTTTGTGGCATTTTGACTCGTAATCGGAAGTGCACATATTTAAAATGTTTCTTTCTATTTAGGTCCATCTTAACTGGTCTGTTTCCACCATCTGAAGGCACTGCTTTTATCTACAACCAAGATATTCGCTCAGAGATGGATTCAATCAGGAAAAGCCTTGGAATGTGCCCACAGTACAATGTGCTGTTTGATTCGTAAGTTTGTGTTGGTTTTATGTTACTCAATAGCGAGGTTGCGCAACGCCCTGACTCCCACTCCCACTTCAAGATGATCTCGGAGTCATTCTCGGAACTCGTGATGCCATACAGCAGGTTGGGCACCACTATTTCGAAATGAAGTAAATGAGCTTGGGTTGCCAAAATCACCAATGGAACTAGTATTCCAGACGAAGTGAATTTTACTATACAGCTGATTTGGGGAGTTTGCACAGGCGATTTAGCGGCAGGCTCTTCATATCCGCCGTATGGGTCAGTAAGCCGTGGTGCCTTGTACCTTGTTCCTTTGCTAAGGCACGTAAAAGACCCCGTCCAAGTGAGGTACATGAGTAGCTTAAGATGGCCTCTTCCAGGGCCAGTAATACAATGGCTTTGGCCCTGTTGGAAACGTACAATCATAAAACCACACGAGTGGGATTTCTGAGGTAGCAGAACACACGAGTGGTGATCTTTTGCCAGGGTTCCGGGCAAAAGATCATCACGAGTGTGTTCTGCTTCCTCGGAAATCTCACGAGTGTGGTTTTATATTTATCATATACCACAAGAAGCACAAAAAAATGACAAAAATACCCCACCGATGCCACTTGTATCACCGCATGCATATCTGCCATGTCAGAACACTGTTGTTTTTGTATTAATGCGCGAATGTTGATGGAGTGAGCCCAGCGGAGTGAGACGGCGTATCATATCAGTGGGATGATACGGAACGCGTATCACACCCCGGATCATGATGGTGGTTGGAGCGGACATCCCCCTTCGATTTCAGGCGATTTGTAGCGTATTAGTCGAACAGTTCTTGTATTATTCAACATGAAATGTGATTTTAGGACGGCCAGCATTCGTCCACGTCGATTTCGTTAGTTTTTGTGCGGTGTTTTTGACGAAAAATGCTGCAGTTCCAGGCGGTGCCGCGGAACATACTGTACTCGGGTATATGATAAAAATAGTACCGGTATGTAGCGTAACTGCGGAGAAGATGAAATTGAGTGATGAAAGCAATAGTCAGCTGTGTGAGGCAGTGCACTGTGCTAGAAACATTGAAATCTGCGGTGAATTTTGATTTTACAGATTTGTTGGCTGAAAGGGGGCATGCACCAAGTGCGCCCCTTGGATCTGCACCTGTGAGGTGGGCAGTTTCCTGGGGCACTGAAGCAGATCAGCTGTAAAGACGGGACCACTGTTGGTTGGCCGTAAAATCTAAAAGATTTAAACAATGGTTTGTTTGTTTTTGCAGCCTGACCGTAGAAGAGCACTTGTGGTTCTACGGACGTTTGAAGGGCATGGATGAAGCCAGCTTGCAGGCGGAGAAAGAACAGATGTTGAAGGATGTGGGTTTACCCCACAAGAGGAAGGAGCCAACATCGTCACTATCAGGTTGGCAAAACTGACCAGTCATATTTGTGTCCCGTCACCACAAAACGAGTACTAAGTCGCTCTGAAGTTGACAGGTTGAGGCCAACGTTTTGTCAATTTCAGTAGGCCTAGGCGTATTTCATTTCATTTCATTTTGTGATGAGAATAAAAATATTAATCAAGAGCAGAATGCCAAATAATAGCTTTATTAACTACTTCAGTACCAAACATTGCATCATTATTACATCATCACGATGTCCCCGCTCAGCGAAATTGAAATGGGGGCATTATGTTCTCAGAGGGTGTCTGCGTCTGCCGTCGCCATTCTGCCTCAGAAGTCAAGAATGGATGTCGGATTGACTTCGAATTTCTGTGGCATAGCTGGGTGGGTTAGGAGAGGTGCCCCTTGATTTTAGTTGCAATCAATTCAAATGGTGCCGAGGTAGGCATCTTGGATTTCGTATTCCAGACTGTAATGCCAAACGGGTCGTCCGATTGATTTCAGGTTTCTGTGGTATACCTGTAGATGGGTGGGTACCCTGTCAATTTTGGTTGCAATCCAGTATTCAATATGGCTGCCAGGTGGATACCTTGGATTTTGTATTCTGGACAATGACTCTCAAATGGCTCGGCTGATCATCTGATATTTCTGTGGCATATTGGAATGGGTTGGGAAGATATCCTATCGATTTTGGTTGTGATATGATGATACATGTATTTAAGATGGCCACCAGGGAGACATATTATATTTTGAGACGCAATTGATTACACAACCATGCCCCCTGATCTGTTCTGTACATTCTGCTAGAAAATGCTAAATTTGGATCAGTTCGAATTAACTTTTGATTTGGCCTCAAAATTTCATGTTCGATCTGAGATTCTGACATATAATTGTTGCAACTTGTTGTGCTGTTCTGAACAAATCCATTCCCTAAACATGGATCTTTTAAAACTAACTTTGTTTTTTTCCCAACACGTTGGTATCAGGTCAGTGGTATGAACTTGTAAAGGCAAAAAATTGTATTTCCCAGGGTAGGCCTACATGTATGAACCACCCCTCTGATCTATTTCAGGTGGAATGAAGAGGAAGCTCTCGGTTGCAATTGCTTTTACAGCTGGATCTCGCTGTGTTATCCTGGATGAACCCACCGCTGGTGTGGATCCCTATGCAAGAAGGGCCATCTGGGACTTGCTTATCAAGTATAGGGAAGGTACTTCATTTCTGAACACCTTTTTAACTCACCTGGGTGAAATTATAAAGTCCGGCAACATCTACATGTAACTTCTACCTACATGTAACTTCTACATGTAACTTCTACATGTAACTTCTACATGTAACTTCGACCCAATGGAATGCGGAAATTAGGCAGTATATTAGTTGAATTTTCCACAGATCTTTAATCACATGCAACTCTTGAACAACCGATCGACAACAAGATCTGACTATACAAACAAACTTCAGTGGTGCCCAGTAGTGTGTGGATGTTTGTCACCAGTTACGCAGGTCGAATGACGCAATTGAAACTACAAATTCATGTCTCATTTCCAGATTTCCACACTCCATTGGCTCAAAGTTAGATGACGCCAATGGTCGTGCGTCGAAATATGAACTAGGCTTTAGTCAACTTTGTATTTTTTAGGCCGAACGATTCTCCTCTCCACCCACCACATGGACGAAGCAGACACGCTGGGCGATCGAATTGCTATCATAGCGGATGGGAAGCTTCGGTGCTGTGGTTCAAGCCTATTCCTGAAGGCACGCTATGGCAGTGGTTACTACTTGACCGTGGCCAGACAGGATGAGAACAGAACAACCAAGTCAGAGACGTCATCCAGTGCTGCAAGTAGCCGACCATCATCTGCAAGGACTATCAGGGACATTCAGGTAAGTATCTTTAAGTTACATAAACCCTGGCTTCGGTTCTGGCTGCCATTTTATTGCCGACGTCATTAAAGACATGTACGGTTAAAAGTGTACCTATGTTTATAAAGTTTTTCCAGGGTATTTTTTATTCAAACAGAGATTGCAAGTAAACTGAGCATGTTCATCCCAAATACACAGCACCGACGTATTCACAATTACCTATAGTTCACGAACATACAAGAAGCACAGCGTGTACTGTATACACAGACGCGTACGGGACCGGCAAAGTGCCAAGAAAGTGCAAATGACTTTTCCGAAACTCCGCCATTGTCCTCCCAGCAGCATGACGTGACGGCGTCACAACACAATGTGCCATGTGACTTCCATTCCACGACGTCATCCATGCCGTTCTGTCAGACGCACACGCCGGGCCACAAGTAGGCCTACACGAGAACAAAACATTTAATTTTCAATAAATCATGTAAAAAGTCAATATTTTCTGGGGGACAGTCGAAAATCTGCCGAGTGGTACACTATTTATCCATTACATCTATAGTGTAGTAGTACATTTTCCCATAAAATTTCTCCCCCAGTCTAAACAACGGCGATGATTTTGAGCTTTTGTTACAGATCTGCAACACATAAAAACATTCTCATCAAGAAACTACCTCAGTGTTGCCATTCTGCACGATTCGGCATGTTCGATTACGTTTATCACCCACATGGTTACGGGTATCCAATAATTCTAAAATTAACCCATGATGTCAACATAATGATCTATAAAAAGATCCACGACAACTTTTATGCCGCAAAGATGGCAGCCAGAACCGAAGCCTTCTACGTGTTCTAGCCCTAGCAGCGGTTTCGGGAACCAAAATGACTCGAGAGACTGGCCTTAATAAGTAACCATACTTCAAATCTACTGCCCACTCTCCTGACCATAAAAAATAATCTTCTAAACCTTTAACAGGGTAAATTGACATGTTCGGGCATTTATCACAAACCTACAATACATTTATTGACTTTGTTCACAGAAAAGTTCTTACCATAAGCATGGGACACAGCAAAACGAGAATCATTGGGTAAACGTTTAACTTTGTGTTTTTGACACACCCAAATCACTAGCCCTATCCCCAGCGAAAAACTGCAGTTTGAAATATGCTTGATCCCGTGCTAAAACAAATCTTTCCTTCAATGACAAATCGGACCTTTCCAACTCTCTCATTAGGTTTCTTTCACTAAAGACGCAGCGCGGTAAGCCCAACCCTCGTCCACCACCTTATTGAATAGGACAACTATGATTGGCTCTCGCTGACCTAACAATGTCAACGATTCTCCCCGCCTCCTCTACAATGACCATGAATGGGCTTACTGCGCTGTGTCTTCGCGCACGTCTTTAGTGAAAGAAACCTATTGTGTAGCTTGAGATTGGCACCACCTTGTCCATGAACAAAGGCGAAGCCTGCTTGCACACCACATGTGCCAAAGAAAGACCCCATTGAATACAATGAATTCAGTATACGTACCCCAATGTTTGTGAACACACCAAAACACTATGCCAGGCAAGTACAATAAACCCCGTTAATGACCTGGATTAGAATATACATGTAGCTGCATTTACACTGTCAAAAATCAAGTGAATTTGGAATGGACTGAGTACGGTACGGCCAAAAAAGTGCAGTGGCAGTGTAAACCTGCCAAGCGTACCTGGTCCGGACCACAAGTGAACCGTACCAAGACCCACAGAAGGAGGTTGTCTCGGTCCGGACCATGTACGGTACCCCGACCAAATGTGCAGTGTAAACCTGACGCACGGCAAACTGAATTGAGTCCAGTTACCTGGGACAGTATTGAGCATGCACCTGCGTGGGGTCTTTTACTTGCCCTGGCATAGACACTCAGGTGCGAGGGACCACGGCTTTTAGTCCCGTCCGACGGACCCTCAATTAATATTTCAAAATTTTTGGCATGCCTTCGCCTAGAGTTGAACTCGCGGCGACCCATTGCACAGTTTGGTAGTCAAGTGCGCTAACCACTCGACCACTGCAGGGGCGGATCCACGACTTCGGGAAAGAGGGGGCGCAGTGTGCTAGAAACATTGAAATCTGCGGTGAATTTCAATGATTTGCTCCAAATTTCAGAATTTCATGGTCGATTTTACAGATTTGTCAGCTGAAAGGGGGGGCATGTGCCGGGTGCGCCCCCCTCTTGGATCTGCGCCTGCCCGGGGTTAGACAATGACTTATTAGACAACGGGCTTATTCGCAACTGCATCCACCAACCTGTCTCAATGTTCTAAGATATGTTTCCTTTTTCTCCAGCTTGAAGATGAAGACAACAAAATTGCTAACGGAGATGCAAAAATTCCGTTCGATAAACTCCCTCTCGATGGTGGCATCACCGCAAGCACCTTCGATGAAGGTTACGTCACCAAGTACGTGAAGAGTTACGTTCCTGACGCAGTCCTCATGGAGAACGTCGGGACTGAACTGACGTACCAACTACCAGAAGAGGGTGCAAAGTCTGGAGAGTTCACACGCCTGTTCACGAATCTTGACCAGGACTTGGAGGAACTAGGAATCTCTAGTTATGGCATTTCTGGATCAGGTGCGGATCCAGGGGGCACACCTGGCCCGTGCCCCCCCCCCCCAATTCTCGGTGACCAATGTTTCAAAGTGCCAGAAAATTGCCTTGTAATTTGTTCCTCAGAGGCTGGGAAATTGCACCAACGGCCTTCTAGATTTCAAAATTTTCCTGACCCCTTCCCCCACCGTAGCTTCACGCCTTCAGTGCTCACCTTCATCGGTCTGCCTATGGCCTTCTGTGCCCCCCTTACTAGAATCCCAGATCCACCCCTGAGGATGCTGTAACTTCAGTCAGCTGCATTGGGTTGCTTTGTTTCCTCCTGTCAGTCTCTGCCACCTTTGTACACTTCCTGATTTTGTCTTCCCTATTTTTGTAAAATGCTCTCTGCAGCTTTCTTTTAATTTGCCTTTCCCTCATTTAACATTTCCATAAAGTTTCGAGTAGTGTATTTGTGCATCCAAAGCTAAATTATTGCTATCGAGAAAAGCCCAACATTTGTGAAAATCATGCAGCAAGAGTAGGTAGGTAATTGCTGTATGAGTTCCACCCTTAGCATTTTCTACTCATGCTCATGTTATGGAAAGATCCAAATCATGATGTTTGTGTTGATGTTCAGCATCAGGGCCCGTATTTATAAAAAAACTTAGTATGCGAGTTCTATTGTACTCTTGGCACAGTTCATGTAAGTGTTGACAGAGCAGTGTGTTTGTAGCAACAATTTCTATTGTGTTGATACAGCGTGGTTCTACATTACAATACCGTATGTTTAATCCCTTGCTCTGTCCCACATAATAGGGAGGTTCTGCATCGTCGCGAATTAGGAATCACGAAACGATTTCAAGACGTTCGTGACGTTACGTCATGACGTTCGTGACGTTACGTCATGACGCCATTTCTTCATCTAAAATCTTTGGCCTTGTGAACGATGAGACAACCTCTCTTTAACACCATGGCTGATATTAATAAAAGCTAGCAAATGCTTTTACTTCAACTTTTGTAGTACATTACATTGGACCTCGCTGTGCAAATCTTAAGTAAAAGCATTTGCTAACTTTTATGGATACCAGCCCATGTCATTACCTAACACAGTCACAGACATTTCAAGCATTTATTCTACCGCTAAAGTATGGTATGGGTATACATGTATCTATTTGTCGCCTCTGTGCTCCGAAAAGCCAAAAAATCCTTTCTCATAAATGAAAATTAGCAATCCATAATTCGTAAACTACATGTACCTACGAAGATTTACACCCATCCACGTCAAGACGAAATGAATTTACACGACGACATCACAAAATCGACGCTACGTCACATTCGTCAAAGTTTGATGATGTCATAGTTGAAGCATATTCGTAAATCGTAATTCGGAGACGTTGTGGAACCTCCCAATTGTATATGCTATTCTGTCAATGACTTGAAGCAAAGACAATTCATCACTGTTTCAGGTTTACCCGTGCTATCTCCCGGACTATCCCACTGTTCATGGTAGTGGCGTGGATCTACACCGCCGCGATGATCGTTAAAGGCATTGTGTACGAGAAGGAGAAGCGATTGAAAGAAGTGATGAAGGTGATGGGGCTGAATGAGGGCGTGCACTGGCTGGCTTGGTTCATCAACTGTTTTATCATGATGCTCATCAGTGTCGTTTTGCTGCTTATGGTCCTAAAGGTAATTTGCCATTTTAACCGAACTCCTTTGACTTTTGGCATGACGGAAGAAGTTAAAGGAACCCGGTATTGCCACTTTTTCTCGACAGTTGGCGCCACCGTGCCACTCTCCAACCCAAGGGACTAACTAAAAACCATTGATCATCACATTCATGGTCAATACCAAAAATCACTGATCATCACCTTGCCAGTCATTCAGTGGTCATACAAAAACCATTGATCATCACATGGCCAGTCATTTAAAGGACCACAGTATTTTTTCCCAATCCTGCGTTACACCTACCCGCGTTAAGGGGGAGACCTCTATTAACGACTTGGTAAACTACTGCATGCAACTAGTCTCGCGCAGCCAGCCGTTTCGTTCCGCAGTACTGCTACACAAACTTGTTCGATCCCCAGCGGCTGGGTGACCGAGACTATAATCATACATTCTCCAACACTGGGGCGAAAGGCTTAACTACAGTATTGGAGCATGGTGCCGGTGGCGCTGGCTGTCGACAGAAAGATGCAATACAGTGGTCCTTAATGGTCATTGCTTGTCATTCAATGGTTATGAGGGTCCCATAACCACTGATCAGCATGTTTGTCTCGCGGTTTTGATTCTGTTATTTTTCTTTCCAGTTTGGCAAAGTGTTGAAGTTCACCAGCTCAACCGTGTTATTTGTTTTTTTCCTGGCCTTCACATTTGCAACAATAATGAAGTGTTTCCTCATCAGTTGCTTCTTTTCTCGAGCCAACCTGGCTGCTGCCTGTGCCGGAATCATCTTCTTCACCTTGTACCTACCGTACCCTCTCATCACTCGGTGGGAGGAGGTAATGTCCACATCCCAGAAGGCAGTTGGGGTGAGTATCTAACCATTCAGGTTGGAGGTATTTGATATGAATGGTATAGGATCTATGCATGTGTCATGACCATATATCTGACCCACTCTGGAAAAAGCAGTCGCATGTCGCTCAGAAGGTGAGCCTCAACAAACTAAGATGACACCAGGAGAGAATGGAAGAAACAGATTGTTAATGTTTCCGATAATAGGGATTGCTTGGACTACTTGCAGGGTGCTGAGGGATGCCACGTTCAACATAGGTTATTGAACCATCTTTTTCGAAGATGGGGATTTGTTAAGGCGTGCTGACGATTGATGCCTAATGCAAGGGTCCGTGGGTTCGCGTCCGGCAGGAAGCTATGTCTTTCACCTTAAGCTAGCAGCACATGTCACCTTCAAAATTGGCCAAGTGTGCTGTGCTATCACTCACCACGGAAACTCTGTGGTGACCATGAATTGCCACAAGTTGCCAAAAATCAAACCGGTTTGATTTCTCACCACGGACATTGCTCGTAGTTGCCAGTTGTGGTGATGCGTGGCGATCAGTAGCACACAAGACCACTGAGTGGTGACATCTGCTGTAAACCGGCAACTGCCACAAAAATTGCCAACCACAAAAATTGCCTGTATGAGCAGTGAAAGTGGTGACGTGTGCTGATAGCTTTAGAAACCCATTATTATTTTGTGCTACATTTATGCCAACATGTTTCTCGTTGCAGTGCCTCCTTTCCAATGTTGCCTTCGGATTCGGCTGTAGCTATATAGCACGCTACGAGGAACAAGGCGTTGGAATCCAATGGAGCAACTTTGCTCACAGCCCTCTCCTCGGCGACAATTTCAACATGTTGAAATGTATCATCATGATGCTCGGAGATGGTGTCATTTACTGGATATTGACATGGTACATTGAAGCAGTGTTCCCAGGTGAGTTTTTACTTTATACCCCAGTTTGCCCATATATCCATTTGGGCAGTTTGTCCATATACATGTACATGTACATGTATACCTAACTCATTTTGACCCCTCGGCCCGAGGGGTATTGTCATCCCCTGCGATGTCCGTCCATCCATCTGTCTGTCCATTTGTCCATTGACAATGTTCATATTAAATCTAATTTTTGTGATTTTTGGTGGAAAGATGTACGTACATGTGGGTCCTTCACGAACCTATTGATTTTCGACCGAATCGGACTTTCCATTTTCCCCACAGGCGGGTTTTGTGAAAAATGAAAAATCGCCATCACTTCCGGTTTTTAGCCCGCTTGGCCAATAGGCCAAAAGGGCTTATGCTGTGCTTGGCGCCTTTAGTGGTGGTCTGTCGTGCGTTAGTGCGTGCGTGCGTGCGTGCGTGTGTCCGTAAACTTTTCCCTTGTCAGATGGATAGTGCCTTCAGTTTTTGACGGATCATTTTCATATTGCATATGGGTGTGTATGACCACAAAATCTAGGTCAAGTTCGATTTTGGGTGCGATGCAATTCCTACTTTGGCCAGTAGGGGGCGTTTTGTGAAAAAATTCAAAGGCCTGTATTTTGAGAATGGCTTGAGCTATCGTGATGAAACTTTGTATGTATGTACCTCTAGTTTGTGGTGACGTGCACACGAAATTTTGGCGCAATCTGATTCTTGACTTTGCCACTAGGGGGCCAAAACGAAAATATCAAATTTTTCCTTGTCAGATGGATAGCGCCTTCAGTTCTGGAAGGATCATTGTCATATTGCATACAGGTGTTTATGACCAAAAAATCTAGGTCAAGTTTGATTTTGGGTGCGATGCGATTCCTATTTTGGTAGGTAGGGGGCGTTTTGTGACAACTTAAAAGGGTTATATTTTGATAATCGTGTGAGCTATTGTATTGAATCTTTGTATGTATTTACCTCTAGGTTGTAGTGACATCCTGACGAAGTATTGGTGAAATCTAATTCTTGACTTTGCCACCAGGACCCATATTCATAAAACCCTGCTTGGCTTAGTTGCCTGCTAAAGTGCCTAGTTTGTACAGGCCAATGTACACAACTAGCAGCCAACTAAGCTAGCAAGGTTTTATGAATATGGGCCCTGGAGGCCAAATCCAAACTCACAAAATCTGCTATGAACGCTTTGGTCAAATATGGCTTGTATGGGATTCTGATATGGCTTATTTTTTCCACCACTGTGCTAAAAAGCCAAGCGGGCACAGTGCCATTGGCACTATTTTTTTTTGTTCTCTCAGTTTTCTGTATTTTTCCAGGCCAGTATGGCGTGCCCCGTCCATGGCATTTCCCGTTCACGAAGTACTACTGGTGCGGTACAAATGAGACCCGAGATGCTGTGGACATCAATTCTCAGAGTGAGGTGGAGATGGGAGGTGGCAGTAAGTTCTAAGTTTAAGTTTTTGCCTTGGTTCATTTTCAAGATTTTTTCTCATTACTTGCTTTCTTAATAATATTAATAATAATAACGTGAACATTTTTTAGCACGTTTTACTGCAGTGCAGTCTCAAAGGGTGTCTTCCCATTTCGCCCTTTCCCAATTCACCCCCTAATGGTTATTGGTTAGGGTTAGCTACCAGTATTTAATGGATTTACCATTAGGGGGCGAAGTGGGAATAAACCGTCTCAAAGCGCTTCACATCATTCCCCCAGCTATAGTTATAGAGGTTCTTCACTGACATCACAATGGTCATGTGATGGCAAAGAATCGGCCATTTTGGCCGTCAAAATGGCTGGCGATGACGTCGAAACTGTCACGTCATGGCATTTTGACGTCACGATCTTTGTTGATGCTGTGTTCATGCCGTGATGTCACTTGGCATTTTGACGGCCAATATGGCGGCATCGTGTCATCAAGGAAATGTGACATCACGTGGAGAACCTCTATACGCACATACCTGGAGGATTTTAGCACATGTTGCAGGAGGAAGAGGAATCAACAGACACTAATTCTTACTTTGGTCATTTTGTTTTCAGATGTTAGGAATTTTGAGGCGGAACCAAACAGTCTCAAACTCGGCGTCGCCATCAGAAAACTTAAGAAAGTATACAAGAGAGGCAAAAAGACAGCGGTCGATGGTTTGTCCTTGAACTTCTATGAGGATCAGATCACATCATTTCTTGGCCATAATGGTGCTGGCAAGACTACAACTATGTAAGTGGTGGGAGTGCACAAGCAGAGTGGTGAGGATAGAGCCGGGGGGATTGAGGAATTTATACCGAACTGGAGGTAATAGGGAGGATGCGCAGCTCTCTGACTCCGACTTCAACTACCAGAATGAATTGCAGTCCGCAGTAGACATCCTTGATAAAAATGATTTGATAGACGTTTGCAAGTCGTAAAATGCCATAACTTTGTGGCATTTTGACTCGTAATCGGAAGTGCACATACATGTATTAAAAATGTTTCTTTCTATTTAGGTCCATCTTAACTGGTCTGTTTCCACCGTCTGAAGGGACTGCTTTCATCTACAACCAAGATATTCGCTTGGAGATGGATTCAATCAGGAAAAGCCTTGGAATGTGCCCACAGTACAATGTGCTGTTTGATTCGTAAGTTTGTGTTGGTTTTATGTTACTCAATAGAGAGGTTGCGCAACGCCCCGACTCCCACTCACACTTCAAGATGATCTCGGAGTCATTCTCGGAACTCCTGATGCCATACAGCAGGTTGGGCACCACTATTTCGAATTGAAGTAAATGAGCTTGGGTTGCCAAAATCACCAATGGTCGTGGAACTCACAGTATTCCAGACGAAGTGAATTTTACCATACAGCTGATTTGGGGAGTTTGTACAGGCGATTTAGCGGCAGGCTCTTCATGTCCGCCGTATGGGTCAGTAAGCCGTGGTGCCTTGTACCTTGTTCCTTTGCAAAGGCAAGTAAAAGACCCCATCGAAGTGAGGAACATGAGTAGCTCAAGATGGCCTCTTCGGCTGGGTTTACATCGGATGACACACGACACGAACACGAAGGCGAACAATGGCCTCACAAAGGATTCATCCCCATGAAACCTTTGTTCTCCTGCGTGTTCGTGTCGCGTGTCATCCGATGTAAACTCGGCCTTCCGTACTTACCAGGGCCAGTAATACAATGGCTTTGGCCCTGTTGGAAACGTACAAATAGTACCGGTATGTAATAAATATGTACCATGACCAGCTCTGGTGGTTGTAAATTTGAAAGCTGAATGCTGTATGGCACATTACTACCGGTACTCTTCAATGAGATCGATCATTGACAGGCCATTATTGGGGGGGGGATGGGGCGTAACTGCGGAGAAGATGAAATTGAGTGATGAAAGCAATAGTCAGTGTGTGAAGCAGTGACGCATCCACGATTTCGGAAAAGAGGGGTGCATCTGTGCTAGAAACATTGAAATCTGTGGTGAATTTTGATTTTACAGATTTGTTGGCTGAAAGGGGGCATGCACCAGGTACGCCCCTTGGATCTGCACCTGTGAGGTGGGCAGTTTCCTGGGGCACTGAAGCAGATCAGCTGAAGACGGGACCACTGTTGGTTGGCCGTAAAATCTAAAAGATTTAAACAATGGTTCGTTTGTTTTTGCAGCCTGACCGTAGAAGAGCACTTGTGGTTCTACGGACGTTTGAAGGGCATGGATGAAGCCAGCCTCCAGGCGGAGAAAGAACAGATGTTGAAGGATGTGGGTTTACCCCACAAGAGGAAGGAGCCAACATCATCACTATCAGGTTGGCAAAACTGAATATTGAATCAAGAGCAGAATGCCAAATGACAGCTTTCTGACAGATTTCTGTGGCATAGTGGATGGGTTGGAAAGATGCCCTATCGATTTTGGTTGTGATCTGATGAGCAGAATGCCAAATAACAGCTTTCTGACTGATTTCTGTGGCTTACATGTAGTGGATGGGTTGGAAAGATGCCCTATCGATTTTGGTTGTGATCTGATGAGTAGAATGCCAAATGACAGCTTTCTGACCGATTTCTGTGGCATAGTGGGATGGGTTGGAAAGATGCCCTATCGAATTTGGTTGTGATCTGATGATATTCGAAATGGTCACCAGGGAGACATATTGAATTTCGAGATGCAATTGATCATACAACCATGCCCCTTGACCTGTCCTGGCCATTCTACTTGAAAATTCTAAATTTGTATCAGTTTCAATTAACTTTTTTTCGGCATCTAAATTTTGTGTTCGATCCTGGATTCTGACATATAATTGTTAAAATTTGTTTTGTCGTGCTGTTCTGAACAAATCCATTCCCTGAACATTTCCAAAACGTTAGTATCAGCTTTGTGGTATGAACTTGTAAAGGCAAAAAATAGTATATTCCAGGGTAGGCCTACATGTACTTGATGCAAACTCTCATTTTCTGAATCACCCGTCTGATCTATTTCAGGTGGAATGAAGAGGAAGCTCTCGGTTGCAATTGCCTTTACAGCTGGATCTCGCTGTGTTATCCTGGATGAACCCACCGCTGGTGTGGATCCCTATGCAAGAAGGGCCATCTGGGACTTGCTTATCAAGTATAGGGAAGGTACTTCATTTCTAAACACCTTTTTAACTCACCTGGGTGAAATTATAAAGTCCGGCAACATCTACATGTAACTTCGACCTACATGTGACTTCTACATGTAACTTCTACATGTAACTTCCACCCAATGGAATGCGGAAATTAGGCAGTATATTAGTTGAATTTTCCACGGATCTTTAATCACACGCAACTCTTGAACAACCGATCGACAACAAGATCTGACTATACAAACAAACTTCAGTTGTGCCCAGTAGTGTGTGGATGTTTGTCACCAGTTACGCAGGTCGAATGACGCAATTGAAACTACAAATTCATGTCTCATTTCCAGATTTCCACACTCCATTGGCTCAAAGTTAGATGACGCCAATGGTCGTGCGTCGAAATATGAACTAGGCTTTAGTCAACTTTGTATTTTTTAGGCCGAACGATTCTCCTCTCCACCCACCACATGGACGAAGCAGACACGCTGGGCGATCGAATTGCTATCATAGCGGATGGGAAGCTTCGGTGCTGTGGCTCAAGCCTCTTCCTCAAGGCACGTTATGGCAGTGGTTACTACTTGACAGTGGCCAGGCAGGATGAGAACAGAACAACCAAGTCAGAGACGTCATCAAGTGCTGCAAGTAGCCGGCCATCATCTGCAAGGACTATCAGGGACATTCAGGTAAGTATTATTAAGTTACATAAACCCTGGCTTTGGTTCTGGCTGCCATTTTATCATTCGGAACTTCCGAAGGCAACTGCTCGGCAATTTCCGTAGACACTTTCCCCTCGGACACAATTCCAAGCAGGCACGGATCCAGGGTTGACAGAAAGGGGGGGCGTAGCTTGGCGGATGCGGCGGACAATGAAAGCGGGAAGCCCAAACGGGGGGCCTGGGGGTCCTCCCCCAGGAAAATTTGACAATTTAAGTGCTTTTAGATGCATTTTCCTGGCATCTGAGAGCAAAATACTCAAATTTTTAATGTGATTGAATTTTTCTTGCTAAAAAAAATCATTGGTCTGCCAAAAATAGGGGGGGCGTACGTCCCTCCCGCCCCCCTCTGGATCCGTGCCTGCCAAGGCAGCCATCTTGAATGTGCAACGATTTCAATGCGTTTCTGGTGGTTTGGATGCGGTCGCCTTATCACACCTGCAGCACCTACGCATTAGGTCACACAGAAACGTTTCGTTATTGGATCAATAATTGGCAGATTGGGTGAGATACCGGTACGTTTATATGTAATATGCCTCAGCTTATCGAGCAAATAAGGTTGAACATCTTAACAGGCCAAAATTCTGCCAAAATAGTCCCACGGTCTGTCACGTGGGTTTGTTGATAAACAATATGGCTGCCTTGGACTTGTGTCCGAGGTGAAATGCGCCGCCCAGTGGACAGATAAGCAGTTTGCCTCAGGTCGTTCCGAATGCCATTTTATTGCTGACGTCATTAGTGTAGTAGTCCATTTTCCCGTAAAATTTCATTCTCCCCCCTCGTCTAAACAACGGCGATGATTTTTAGCTCACCTGTGGTGAGCTTATACAATGGTTGTGCGTCCGTCGTCGTCCGTCGTCGTCGTCGTCGTCGTCCGTCGTCGTCCGTCGTCGTCCGTTAGCAGGGCACGTTTCGTAACCGCTGGGGCTATTGATCTGAAACTTGGTACACATATGCCCCTAGGTCATATGACCTATGACACCAAGTTTTGGTCCGATTCGATTCTTGACTTGGCCACCAGGTGGCTAAAACCAAAAACACAAAAAGTGCAATAACTCCTGAACTAATGACAGGATCACCTCCAAATTTTTATCATAGGTGTATCTAATGAGGGTACATTACATATATAACGGGTTTTTGATTTGACCTACTTTTCAAGGTCACAGAGGTCAAAGTTCGANCTGGGCGATCGAATTGCTATCATAGCGGATGGGAAGCTTCGGTGCTGTGGTTCAAGCCTATTCCTGAAGGCACGCTATGGCAGTGGTTACTACTTGACCGTGGCCAGACAGGATGAGAACAGAACAACCAAGTCAGAGACGTCATCCAGTGCTGCAAGTAGCCGACCATCATCTGCAAGGACTATCAGGGACATTCAGGTAAGTATCTTTAAGTTACATAAACCCTGGCTTCGGTTCTGGCTGCCATTTTATTGCCGACGTCATTAAAGACATGTACGGTTAAAAGTGTACCTATGTTTATAAAGTTTTTCCAGGGTATTTTTTATTCAAACAGAGATTGCAAGTAAACTGAGCATGTTCATCCCAAATACACAGCACCGACGTATTCACAATTACCTATAGTTCACGAACATACAAGAAGCACAGCGTGTACTGTATACACAGACGCGTACGGGACCGGCAAAGTGCCAAGAAAGTGCAAATGACTTTTCCGAAACTCCGCCATTGTCCTCCCAGCAGCATGACGTGACGGCGTCACAACACAATGTGCCATGTGACTTCCATTCCACGACGTCATCCATGCCGTTCTGTCAGACGCACACGCCGGGCCACAAGTAGGCCTACACGAGAACAAAACATTTAATTTTCAATAAATCATGTAAAAAGTCAATATTTTCTGGGGGACAGTCGAAAATCTGCCGAGTGGTACACTATTTATCCATTACATCTATAGTGTAGTAGTACATTTTCCCATAAAATTTCTCCCCCAGTATAAACAACGGCGATGATTTTGAGCTTTTGTTACAGATCTGCAACACATAACAACATTCTCATCAAGAAACTTCCTCGTTGTTGCCATTCCGTGCGATTCGGCATGTTCGATTACATTTATCACCCACATGGTTACGGGTATCCCATAATTCTAAAAATAACCCATGATGTCAACATAATGATCTATAAATAGATCCACGACAACTTTTATGCCGCAAAGATGGCAGCCAGAACCGAAGCCTTCTACGTGTTCTAGCCCTAGCAGCGGCTTCGGGAACCAAAATGACTCGAGAGACTGGCCTGAATAAGTAACCATACTTCAAATCTACTGCCCACTCACCTGACCATAAAAAATAATCTTCTAAACAACCACAGGGTAAATTGACATGTTCGGGCATTTATCACAAACCTACATTTATTCACTTTGTTCACAGAAAAGTTCTTACCATAAGAATGGGACACAGCAAAACCAGAATCATCGGGTAAACGCTTAACCTCTTGTGTTTTTAACACATCAAAATCACTAGCCCTATCCCGTGCTTGATCCCGTGCTAAAACAAATCTTTCCTTCAATGACAAATCGGACCTCTCCAACTCTCTCATTAGGTTTCTTTCACTAAAGACGTGCGCGAAGACGCAGCGCGGTAAGCCCAACCCTCGTCCACCACCTTATTGAATAGGACAACTATGATTGGCTCTCGCTGACCTAACAATGTCAACGGTTCTCCCCGCCTCCTCTACAATGACCACGAATGGGCTTACTGCGCTGTGTCTTCGCGCGCGTCTTTAGTGAAAGAAATCTATTGTGTAGCTTGAGATTGGCACCACCTTGTCCATGAACAAAGGCAAAGCCTGCTTGCACACCACATGCGCCAAAGAAAGATCCCATTGAATACAATGAATTCAGTATACGTACCCCAATGTTTGCGTACACACCAAAACACTATGCTGGGCAATTACATGTACAAGAAACCCTGCTAAGGATCTGGATTAGATTATAGCTGCGTTTACACTGCCAAAAATCAAGTGAACTCAGAACAGACTGTACGGTACAGCCAAAAAAGTGGCAGTGTAAACCTGCCAAGCGTACCTGGTCCGGACCACAAGTGAACCGTACCGAGACCTGCAGAAGGAGGTGGTCTCTGTCCGGACCGAGTACCCTGACCAAATGTGCTGTGTAAACCTGACGCACGGCAAACTGAACTGAGTCCAGTTACCTGGGACAGTATTGAGCATGCACCTGCATGGGGTCTTTTACTTGCCCTGGCATAGACACTCAGGTGCGAGGGACCGTGGCTTTTAGTCCCATCCGATGGACCCTCAATTAATATTTCACAATTTTTAGCTCACCTGGGGTGAGCTCTTGTCGTGGGTCTGCGTCCGTCGTCGTCGTCCGTCGTGTTCCGTTAGCAGGGCACGTTTCGTAACCGCTGGAGCTATTGATCTGAAACTTGGTACATATATACCCCTAGGTCAGATGACCTATGATACCAAGTTTCGGTCCGATTCGACTCTTAGCTTGGCCACCAGGTGGCGGAAACCAAAAACACAAAAAGTGCAATAACTCCTGAACTAATGACTGGATCACCTCCAAATTTTTATCATAGGTGTATCTAATGAGGATACATTACATATATAACGGGTTTTTGGTTTGACCTACTTTTCAAGGTCACAGAGGTCAAAGTTCAAAATTTTGCCTTTAAGTGGCACGTTTCGTAACCGCAGGCGCTATTGACCTGAAATTTGGTACATATATACCCCTAGGTCAGGTGACCTATGACCCCAAGTTTCGGTCCGATTTGACTCTTAGCTTGGCCACCAGGTGGCGGAAACCAAAAACACAAAAAGTGCAATAACTCATGAACTGATGAGTGGATCCTCTCCAAATTTTTATCATTGGTGCTTCTAATGAGGATGCATGACATAAGTAAGAGGTTTTTGATTTGACCGACTTTTCAAGGTCACAGAGGTCAAAGTTCAAATTTAGTCATTTGGTGGCGCGTTTCGTAACTGCTTGGGCTATTGACTTGAAACTTGGTACATATACACCCCTATGTCAGATGACCTACGACACCACTTTTTGGTCCGATTCAATTCTCCGCTTGGCCACCAGGTGGCCATAACCAAAGCTCTAAGTCCAGTACATGTAACTCCTGAACTGGATTTTCTCCAAATTTTTATCAGGTGCATCTAATGAGGATACATGACCCTGGAACATTTCAATTTAACATTTGTCATTTGTTTTTCTGGTACGTTCACCCAGGTGAGCACATGGTCCATGGACCATTTCATTTGCATGCCTTCGCCCGGAGTTGAACTCGCGCCGACCCATTGCACAGTTTGGTAGTCAAGTGCGCTAACCATTCGACCACCGCACGGGCAGATCCACGACTTCGGGAAAGAGAAACTTTGAAATCTGCGGTGAATCTCAGAATTTCACAGTCGATTTTACAGATTTGTCAGCTGAAAGGGGGGGCATGTGCCGGGTGGACCTGCGCCTGCCGGGCTTAGACATTGACTTATTAGACAATGGGCTTACCGGTATTCACAACTGCATCCACCAACCTGTCTCAATGTTCTAAGATATGTTTCCTTTTTCTCCAGCTTGAAGATGAAGACAACAAAATTGCTAACGGAGATGCAAAAATTCCGTTCGATAAACTCCCTCTCGATGGTGGCATCACCGCTAGCACCTTCGATGAAGGTTACGTCACCAAGTACGTGAAGAGTTATGTTCCTGACGCAGTCCTCATGGAGAACGTCGGGACTGAACTGACTTACCAGCTACCGGAAGAGGGTGCAAAGTCTGGAGAGTTCACACGCCTGTTCACGAATCTTGACCAGGACTTGGAGGAACTAGGAATCTCTAGTTATGGCATTTCTGACACAAGCCTGGAGGAGGTGAGACTATTTTTGTAGTAGGGTACATTACAGAGTTCTGAACCAGTGTTCTCCACGGGTTTTGGTCTAAGAGGGGCGGCGGCCTGGTGCCGAAGGCACCGCGCGAGGAGCCAAAGGTGCCTTCTGGCGGGTGTCTGGGGGCCCTCTCCCAGCGATTTTGGATTTTAGGTGTTCTGAGATGCGTTTTCTGAGCATCTGAGATGCATTATTGAGTGACCTAAATCATAAATATTAGGGCGGACGAATTTTTAAGAGGGGCGGGCCATTTTTAACAGGGGCGGATTTTGCCGCCGGTATTTTTAAGAGGGGCGGGCTGCGCTTTTTTTAACTGGTGTGGAGAACACTGCTGAATGGAGGGTTTTTGTCAATGTGGACTGCCCCAACAAAAACCTACATGGCCGGCCAGTTGTCAATAGCGAGTTTTCACAAGCCGGGTGATAAAAAATTACAAATACGAAATTGGATTTCACTTCAAGGACGTAATGTACAGTATTTCTGGAGATGGCTGGTGCCACAAATATCGCCTGCTGCATGTGCGTCTTTTACTTAGCACATGACGCAAGACCGATAGAGTTGCGATGTATATTACCTTTGGAAATTTATCTTTCATTTCCACTTCGTAGCTACGAAGTGGAAATGAAAAAATTCAAGGTGCACCAAAACTCTCTCGATCTTACATGGTATGCTAAAAGACTCTCTGGCAGCAGGGATATTTTATGGTACCAACCATCTCCTCAAATATATTAGATTGTGGAAATGAAGTAGAATTTCCTATTTCGTACTTTGTATTTCGTCAGGTTTGCAAAAACTCACTAATGAAGAACTCCTCAACTTTTCCACACACATGGGCCTGTGCAGTACTCATACCTGCATTTGTTAAATTTGTCAAGGATTGTGCATTCATGCCAGCTTCCAGAGTACAGTACAGGTCACAATTGACATCCCTAAATTCGCACAAGTTACGCGTAAGTCACTCGTAACTTACGCAACAACTCACGAGCTATGTTAGGCGTAACTTACAAGGTGAGTTACGCGAATTTCGCTAGCTACGCAGTGATTTACGAGGCGAATTATGCAATTTTGGCGAGTTACGCAGTGAGTTACGCGAAACCAAAGCCGTGAGTTATGCGTAAGTTACGGGTAACTTACGCGAAGCCATAGGGATGTCATTTGTGACCTGTACTGTAAGAAAGATTTGGCGATCCTCAGTAGCTGATGTGTTGACTGATCTGTATTTGTACCTTCAGGTCTTCTTGAAAGTGGCTGAGGAAAATGAAGAAAATGCTGATGAGGATGAGAAACGTCGACAGATGCTAGAAAAGGAATATGATGGTAAGTCACATTGTACTGTACTGTAATATTTATCCGTGATACTGACAAACATGAGGATTCACAACTGATAAAGAAGATTAATTTCGCAATGAGTATAAAAATCACTCCAGACTGCTCTGCTAGCTCAGATTGAAGTTTAATGACCTGTGTATACACTTTCTCACTTTGCAGGTGGCCAGTACCCACGTCCTGTGTCCAGGTTGAGCTTCAGACGCAAGAAGTTCGGTATAGCTGGTCACCAGAATGGATTCACATCTGCCGGCGACAAGCAGGATCTACTGAACGGCAACCTTGACGACACTGGTGAGTTGATCGCTGCCGAGTCGATGGATTCCTTCTGCTCTGACAATAGAGAGGTTCCGCAACGTCTCCGAATTACGAAATATGAATATGCTTCGACTATGACGTCATCACTTTGGCGTATGACGTTGCGTCTTCATGTCGTCGTGCAAATTCGTTGCATCTTGACGAGGATGGCCGTTAATCTTCGTAGATAGTTTACAAATTATGAATTGCTAATTTTCATTTACAAGAAATATATTTTGGGGCTTTTCTGAACATACAGGTGAAAATTGAATATACCTGTCATATACTTTAGCGGTGGAATATTACTTGAAATATCTGTGTAAGGGAATGACGTGGTGTTAAAAAGATGTTGTCACTTCGTTCACAAGGCCGAAATTCGGACCACCACGGATTTTGACGAAGAAACGGCGTCATGACGTAACGTCATCAACGTCCTGAAATCATTTCGTGATTCGTAATTCGTGACGATGTGGAACCTCCCTAATTCCTGGATAACCAATTAACCATTCTCAAGTCTCCCAGCCTGACCCTTGATTTTGTAGCTCATCTGGTAGTGAGTTCTTAACATGCTGCAGTGTGAGAAGTCTGTTGTCGTCTGTTAGCTGGGCACGTTTCGTATCCGCTCAGGCTATTGACCTGAAATTTTGTACATACGGGAGAATCCAACTTACCTCGACGCGAGCCCAGGTCATAAAAATTTTGTAAGTTCTAAAAATATCGTAATATAGTAGGGGTAGCATAATGGTAGATGGAAAAGCTTAGATATAATACAAGCTATTCCATTTACCATTATGCTACCCCTCTATATAACCGTATTATTCGAACTTAGAAAATGTTTGTGACGTGGACTCGCGTTGAGGTAAGTTGGATTCTCCTGTATGTACCCCTTGGTCATATGACCTACAGCTGTATGACACCAATAACCATTTCCTCTCATGTACTCTGTTGTCTGTTGGATAATATGTCTCATTCTGTTTCATTAAAATTCTACTTCATATAAATTGTCATTATTTTCATGCCAGCAAAGAAATTTGTAACAAATGGAAAGGCTGTTACAGAAGGAAGAGGTATTTTTTGTGTTGTGTACTTGTATTTATTTTCAGTTACTTTAATTTACTTACTTAGGATTCTTTATTTTATGTTAACCCTTAAATATAGCGCCGAATTATTGAAGGGGTATGCAAACTGTGCCATAAATCGCAAATTGTGCCTTTATTAATAAGAATCAGGCTGAGAAATGTATACAAAAAAGGTGTAACACCTTATAATCTATCATTATATGAAGTTTCAGACAAATAGAAATTCAGTCATTACATGTATGTATATAACCAGTAATTAGCCAAAAATTAAAAAAAATCTTGCCAACCCCACTGCACCCAACCTATATATGAAAAGAATGCATGTACCCGGTACACTCTCGGATGAAGGAAGAAGCATTTATGCACCTGTTTCCACCATTCAAATCCAGGCCCCGCAATGCTTGTTATTCAATAAATAAGTGTTCTAAATCCTCTCGGATGTCACTGGCGTGAAGACAATAGGGTAATGAAGTGATGATTATCTCGAAAAAGTTGAATATAAACTCATCATTTTGGTGACGCCATTTCGTGGCAGACACGTTGACGAAGTACCATGAGTTCATCAGTTAGAGCTGGGGGCCTCACCGTGTTAGGAATTGGAACTGAAATCCTTGCTTTGGCTACATGTATGTCGACGATCATCGCCTCTGGTGCTTTTATGCGGATGTCAGGTCAAACTGCGATTGCCTGCGCTACGACGGAACAGCCAGCATCAGGTGTTTCAATCACAGTCAGGTCACAAAAACGAAAATGTGTATGATCATCGTGGAACAGGCAGCATCAGCGCGTAGGGAATCGTAACCGTGTTCAGGTCACCTGCGAATGGATTATGCCCGTCAGGATGACACAGAAGTTGAACAGGTTCAACTCTTGCCATCCGTGATCTTTTTCATTGGCGACTGATCCCGATCGTCGTAACTGAGACGCAACTGCAGTCATATCACACCAGATCGCCGACTGATTTGTTCCACGCTGTCGTGCCTCAGACGCAGAGTGATCCGGAAAAGTCAGTTTGCGCCCGTTTTGTGCCATCGCAAGGTCGACCTGACATCCGCATTAGGGTTAATGGATGGAAGAAAGTACAATAGATTCCTTAATGGTGGCAGTTGAGCTGGTCTAGGATGTCCCATCTTCTCTGAGTTCAGGTAAAGACTCGGCTTCTCCTCCCGTGACCTTCACACAAGCAAACCACATTTCGTGTTCAACGTGTCGTGTGCAAGAATAGATTTCCCCGGTCCTAAAAATAGCAACCAATCAAGGCAAAGCTTGCATTGGCAGCTCGGGTATGATTCAGGTAGGCTTCTGATTGGGTGCACGAGAAAATCCCAAAGCGTTGAACACAGAATCTGGCTGCTTGCTGCAGAGTGTAGGAAGAGGTTAGCCAATTTCACACGATGCATTATGCAGAATGAGGATGTCCTAGATATGACTCCTAGTGACATTAGGCCACAGTCCTCATAGACCATGTGGAATAATCTATAAACACCCCTCAGTGAGTACAAGTGTCCAAAAGTGGCATGCTGCCTGCCACTGGATATCTGAATACGCAGTGAAAATCTGGCTGGTCTGGACACTTGCATTGAGGGTTGTAAATGTGAGCCACTCTACCATAGTAGGCCTAGGCACTTGTCACAAGTGATCATCATACGTCATCAGTTTACGCAACTGTTAAGGCCTGAACCCACTGTCGCGTTTTCCCGCCGCGGTTTCATCACTGCCCGACAAATTCTTTGTTATATTCTCGGTTCGCTGCCTCTTTACAAAGCATTTTCTGCCGCTGCGTTTTCCCGCTGCGCGAAAACGCGTCAGTGGGTTCGGGCCTTTATTATAGCTGTCCACTACTATTGTCAACCTGCAGAGACGTACATTTCGGCTATTGTGTTGCAAGGCCATTAACCCTTTCCTCGTTTGTGACAAGTGCCCACATGTATTGGTAGAGCGGTTTCGGAACAAGGGATCTGAGGTTGTATTAGTGACCTACCCCTGGGAACAAGGATGGGCGCTGTGGTGTTTTTAGCTTTGCTCGCCAGCGAAGGTTATGCTATGGTGGGAGCCGTCTCCTATCCTTCTGTAGATTCCCTGTATATTTCGCCGGACTACTTCTCAGACACTGTGGGCCGTATGCACCAACGAAGATTATCTTGAACTCAGGTTGAGCCACAGCTTTTTCAATTGTTCAGGTTCGCCAGGGCATGATGTGACAATGGAAAAGTTGTGGCTGAACCTGAGTTCAAGATAATCTTCGTTGGTGCATACGGCCCTCTGAGCTGGAATCGGGCTAATGCCATTTCTATAAGAACCCGAAGATTATCTTGAACTCAGGTTGAGCCACAGCTTTTTCAATTGTTCAGGTTCGCCAGGGCATGATGTGACAATGGAAAAGTTGTGGCTGAACCTGAGTTCAAGATAATCTTCGTTGGTGCATACGGCCCTCTGAGCTGGAATCGGGCTAATGCCATTTCTATAAGAATTTTAATGGAAATGCCCGGATGTAGAGACAGTGATCGAAATTCACACATCTGCAGTTCTTGCACCAGCATTATATAGTTCGCAGTGATGTACACAAGTACAAGTGAAAATATTTTGTGTTCGGTCGTGTTTGTGTTATTATTGACAGTCAATAGTGACAGCAAACTTCTGTGCTTTGCGGTGACGATCAACTGTTTGCCTGTAACATTTCCGGACGGCTGACTCCACTGTGACGGAGGAATCGCACACTGTCTGACGGGCCTTTCAATAGACTCTATCACTCCAAAAGAGTGCAGCACCTGACGAGGTAGCCTCATGATGTCCCGCACATCATTTCATGATGTCTTAAGATGAGACAGAAAAAAGTCAAATTGTTTCATGACGTCATGATCGCTGAAAATACAGGATTTTTTTTCGAGTCGCGTCATGGCGTTCAGAAATGACATGTCAGGTCCTGCACTCTTTTGGAGTGATATCATCAATTACATGTTAGGCACCTTTTAAAGCCATTGTACCGTGTATGCAAATATTTTTGCGGGATAATATTTCATGAATTGAACATTTTTTTCCTGTTTCGCTCGTGGATTAATGTTCACGTCAAGGGCAGGGAAGGGAACTGACTGGATTGTTGGGGGAAACGTTTATGCGTGTATTAATATTCGTGGCGAAATTTTGATTTTGCGATTTTCGCGAGAATTTTTACACGCAAAAATATTTGCGTATACGGTACATTGAATTTCATGGTAATTTCAAAGTTTAGGAGAAAATTCAGGTAGAGGTCTCATAGCCTCTTGAAGGTCCCCAAAATGTTTGCCTGATACGAATTTCAAAGAATTAAGGCCAAATTTTCAGCACACATTGAAAAAACTTCAGTCAGAGCTCTGATGTATTCAAATAGAGCAGAGTAAATTTTACATTATACTAACGTCGGCGAACGTAACCACTTTCTGAATTGAACAAAGTGTGGCTTAAAGTTTTGTTTTAACTCCACAGATTCAGTTATCTCGATGCCAATCAGTGAGATCGTTGACTGTGACGGTGCAGGATCGTACAAGATTCCACCAGGAATTGGGATGATTGGGAGGGAACTGAAAGCTCTCTTCATCAAGAGGTTCCATCATGTCAGGAGGAGCAAGAAAGGTTTCATAGCCGAGGTTAGATTTGACTGCGTTGTCCCACGTGAGGGGTTTCCTTTTCCAATAGTTTTGGCTGCTCGGCTGGGCATCTTTCATGGAAGAGTTTGCCCCTTCTGAGCCTTAAGCCCCTTTCACACCGGACTTGCATAGAGTTGCGTTGTGCAGGTATGCCGAAATTAGGCTGCGTTACTCATGAAATAAATGTTGCTACGTGCAGGATTGGCGTAGCAAAGTACATAACACTATGCCCTTCCGTACATAACACTACGCCAGCCTGAAAGAATTTTTGATCAGACTGTCGTAGGGTAGCGTACTATTGCATAGGCATGGTGTATAGTGTTGCGTAGACTTTGCGTAAAAAGTGCATACTTTCTGCATCCAGTGCTTTACCCCCGAAAGTACGCGAAAAAACATGTTTAAATTTTGCATCTATCTCGTGTACCCCTTTGCATCCCTCGGCATATTGCCACATAGGCCAGCGTAAGCTCAGCATAGTCGGTATGCCGCACTACGCAACTCTACGTAGGCCGGTGTGCGTAGGCCTGCAACTCTACTTACATTCGTGTAGGCCCGGCTTTAGGAAACTTGGTTTTGTCAACATGTAACGGGGGGAATAAGGTTTTGTGGAGAATGGCTTGTATGACGTTCTGATGTAGCTGCTGATGACTTTGCCACCATGTTAATAAGTAAAGTGGGCAGAGTGTCATTGCACTATTTCTGTAAAGTCGCACCACATCTAACTTTGATCCAATGGAATGCGGAAGTCGGAAGTGAGACTTGAATTTGCGGTTTTCAATTATCTCATTCAACCTGCGTTTAGCGGTGACGATCCGTTGCACCACTGGGCACCCCTATAAAGTTTGTATAGTGTGATCGTGCTGTTGAGCGGTTATTTTAGAGTTGCATGTGATTGAACATCCGTGCAAAATCTGACTAATATATTGCCTAACTTCCGCATTCCATTGTGTCGAAGTTAGATGTTGCCGGACTTTATGAGGATGGATGATGATATAATCCTGTTTCAAAAAGTGACTTAAAGTCGTTGTATGAATATGGGCCCTCGGGCCTGTTTCAAAAAGTGACTTTAAGCTAATGGTACCTTTAAAATGCATTGAAGTTAATGGTACCATTAGTTTGAAGTCTCTTTATGATGTTATCTCTTATTTTTGTTTCAGATCATTTTGCCTGCTCTGTTTGTCCTCGTTGCTATGATCTTCGCCATGATTGTCCCTGCAATAAAACCAGACCCGCCAATGGAAGTCCACCCCTGGCTGATGACACCGAAAGATACCAATTTAAAGATGTTCTACAGGTAGAGTTCGTTAAAAAGATGACAGCCAACATGTCTAGCACCTTTTGAACTTTTTAGCCCTCCCAAGACTGGCAAGGGAAACTGGTACGGTATTCAAAGAAAAATGAGATTTTGTACAGATGATGTCAGGATAGTTTAAAAAGTGGTCAGTAAGTGAGTGGGTCCTTTCTGTCACAGACTGAAAGTGATTTTGTACAGATGATGTCAGGATAGTTTAAAAAGTGGTCAGTAAGTGAGTGGGTCCTTTCTGTCACAGACTGAAAGTGATTTTGTACAGATGATGTCAGGATAGNCAGAAATCTTACCAAGGTTAGTTGGATGATGTGTTGTTTATTTTTCCATTGGAGTTTTTGATTGGAGTTAGTGTCATCTTTTTATCCCGGTCACTCCATGGAGTGAGAGGAGGATTTGAAAGCGCCTCTGTATACATTTTGTTTTCTATCTCGTGGCAGCCGACGTAACCTTTGACCTTTAGGTGACCTTGTTAAAAGGTTTACAGTCGCGATCAATGTACACCGTATAATGTACATAACATTAATTTATGGTGACGAGGTTGATCTTGTGTCAATGCATGCTCGATAAGACTGTTCAAATTGTGAGGGTTTACACAGCATAGATATCCAACATAGAGCACAAAAAACGACACACAAAATGACAGTAAAAGTCGTCTCCGAATTTCGCAAATTTTCGACCCCAACCTGGGTGTTCCTCAGGCACTTTCTTGTAGAGATCCCAGAAGTGTTCACTTCTCTCTACTCGAAAGTGCCTGAGGAAGACCCTGGTTGGGGTCGAAAATTTGCGAAATTTGGAGGTGAGTTTTACTTTTACTATTGTTTACATAACATAGGGTATTCATACGTGCTATGTTGATTTACCAACACAACTTGTGTTCTTTTGGGTGAAGTCCTGCTTAAAGTAGGCCCACTCTATCAAAGCCAACACACTTGAGGAGCCCGGTGGTGTAGTGGTTCGGGTCTCCGACTTGCAGTCAGAGGATCCCGGGTTCGAATCCCACTGGGCGTGAGACTTTGGCAAAGTCTCTTTGCCTCACTGGCCACCCAGGTATATGAATGGTGCTGGTCGGAAATGCTTGATTGTAGCGCTGATTGGGCAGCTCGTCTGAGTTCTACTGAAAGGTTTCAGGATAGACTGGGGTTAAAGTGTCAAGTCGGATGAGAATCGCTACCATAGTTGATGATCGGACTATAAGCCCAAACTTTAACTTCAACCCTTCTTTCAGATCTGGTTCAACAACAAGGGTTATGTGTCCTTCATCGGCTACGCAAACGGCATCAACAACATGGCCCTTCGAGCAAATCTGCCTCCAGGGATGGACCCCAAAAAAGCTGGAATAACTCTCATACAGCATCCAATGAATCGAACCAGGGACCAACTTATTGATGAAACTTAGTAAGTCACGCAATATCAACACCACAGATTTCTTGTTATCCTACCCGCTTTCCGAAGAAATTGCGGAGATGTTAGAGAAGTTCGGGTTTTCCGTCTGAGAAAATCTCCGTCGAGAATTTTTCCGACGTCGAATGGTTCTTGGCGTGTACTCGTGTGTCCATTTGGGTTTCTCGGTTCCACCCCGAGAACGGGATGTTTTGGTGTCAACGCTCCAGGGTCCCGCCATTTTCATGATATGATGATAATTTTGCAAAATTTTGGTCAACGAATCAATTTGTCAACGTCATGACGACGTCATGTACCTCGTTCGGTGTAGCAACATAGTCTCTGTGTGCGACTCCTCCTGTGGGTATACCCAAACAACAGAAAAACGTCGTCGTATGGCCTAACCGGGCGCTTGCGAAACCTCCCTATTGCTTCCTTTCAATCCACTAATAATAGGGTGAAAAAGTAAGAAAATGTCACATTTTATGCAAATACATGTACTTCCTCACAAACAATCATGTTGAGATTGATTTGTTTATCAGTGACAGATAATATCTGTACTCTCTCAGTATAGCAAAAGTTAGGGAATGATTTTACTGTTTTCATGCTGATTTTGAACATTTTGCAAAAGTCCTTTGTTTTCCTATGATATCAACGCAGTTGATGTCATATTTTTCACATGCCATTATCTAGTTTATAGGTACCTTTTGTCTGGGTACCTTTTGTCCGGGTACCATTTGTCAAGTACATTTTGTCCTAGGTACGTTTTGTCCGGGTACGTTTTGTCCTGTCACCATCATATGGTATAAAACGTGAAGTTTTTGTGAAAATCGGTCATCTGGTAGAAAATGAAAAATTTGTTGGGAAAAATGTTCCAAAAAAGAACACCCCCCTTTTAGCATTTAGACATTATCAATTTATGTGAATTCCATATTTCTTACTTGCAGTGACCAAGGAGCTGTAGACATACTGATAGCCATTTGTGTCATCTTTGCCCTGTCATTTATCCCAGCTAGTTTTGTGCTGTACCTAATCGATGAGAGAAAGTCCAACTCCAAACATCTACAGTTTGTGAGTGGTGTCAGTCCGTATGTCTACTGGTGTGCCAACATTGTTTGGGATCTGGTGAGTTCATTTCTTCACTGTCGATCTTTTGCTAAAGGGCAAATCTGCACATTGTGTAACCCAGGAGACAATGACCCCTTGCCCCAAACCTTGCCCAGGCACCAAGTCATCAAATGCCTGACTGCACCTGCAGATGTTTTGGGTATCCAAAAAAACAGCACAAAAACGACACACAGTATACAATAAATCGGAAAGTCGTCTCCGAATATTTCGCAAATTTTCGACTCCAATCGGGGTCTTCCTCAGGTGCTATGTAGAAGAGGTCCCAGAGGTGATCACCTCGTCACGAAAATAAAACGCTCGCGAAAATTTCACAGTTTACAGTATTAACATTTTTGGAAATACGTAATTTGAATGTGATGTTTGATTTTGATCTTGTTCCAGATGAACTACACTGTCCCAGCCATCCTGTGCATATTCATCTTCTTGGCCTTCAACAAGAAGTCCTATGTCTCGGCAGATAATGCTCCCGTCTTGATCTCACTTCTTCTTCTTTATGGGTAAGTTGATGTTGTTTGCTCGATGAAATGACAAAGAAATACAAAACAATGAGGAACCGGCGGAACTACTCCGTGACGTGGCGCTGACGAACAACTCAGTTTAAAGTATGACGTCGAAAGTCAAACCAACGTTATTTGCCATTTAATTCTGAAACTACACCCTACTTCTAGCCACCTGAATAGTCCACTGAATTTTGAATTTTACACGTCCATCATCAAGTATAGGACTGACTCAATGTATCTGAGTATTTTCAGAAGAAAATTCAAGCGGGAACATGATGAATTTCATCGGTAAAATTGACTATTTTAGCGTAAATAACAGACCGAAGAGCGACGTCATTGATTCTGAATGACGCATTTCACATGACGTCTCGACGTCAATGACGTTTTCAACGTTGCAGCGCATGCGTTCTTGTGAAAAAACTGAGTTGTTGCCCAGCACCTCCTTTTAGCCGGTTCCCCATTAGTGAAATACCGTATCACAGTCTGTTGTACATTACTCTGCACAATTGACCTATGTACCTTCCGTGTCGTGTACCATCCGCGTACCACATGGTTGTACTGTCCTCGCAGATGTTACGCGGCGTCTTGGAAGGCATGCCACAGAAAAGGCGTAATGTCACTTGCATGTTGTGTGCAGAGGTCATGCGGAAAGATGCGGGAGGTACCCGTACCTTACGCAATAAACTGAAGCGTGGGATACGCGGATAAAGGTAGGTCAGTTGCGCTCTATACTCTATGTGCCCAGCCTATGCTGAGCCCTGTATCCAACGTCCAGGGTAAAATTCACCCTCACAGGACAAAAATTCACCTGCACACATCCAATTCAGCATGTCATTGGTTGCCTGAATCAGTTGTGTTACATACTGGCAAAATGCCTTCATGGGGTTTTAATGTGGTTACTGATGATTTCCACCACCATGTTGTCAAGCCAAGTGCTTACAGTGTCATCGGTATCATATTAAAGCCTCACTGTATTGAATTTTACGATATTTTCAAATTGTTAGGAGAATGTAGGTATAGGTCTCATAGCCTCTTGAAGGGCCCCAAAATGCTTGCCTGATACGTACTTCAAAGAATCAAGGCCTGGTTTTCAGCACACATTGAAAAAACTGAAGGCAGAGCTCTAATGTATTCACATAGAGCATAGTACATTTTCCACTACACTAACGTCGGAGGACGTAAGCACTTTCTGAATTCAATAAGTGAGGCTTTAATAAAATTTTGAAAATGGATTGCATTTTTTGATGGTCATACTGTACATTCTCAAACTGTTAACTGGATTTTTTTTCAGCTGGGCGATCATACCCATGATGTACCCATTTAGTTTCCTGTTTTCTGTGCCAAGCTCGGCGTTTGTGGCCTTATCCTGCATCAACCTCCTCATTGGGATGACGTCGACGATCTCAACCTTCATCATTGAACTTCTGGAATACGAAGATGAAGTGAGTGATGTTTTTGACCATGGTCCCTGGGGCCGGTTGCACAAAAAGTTGAACGGATAAAAGTCTGTTAATTTAACTTTTCCTGTTAAATCCTTAAACTTTGTTTTAACTTACAAAGCTAACATTTTGGGATAAGTTAACGGCAAGATAAACTAACAGTGATTTTTAACTTTTGTGCAACTGGCCCCTGATCTCTTTTCTTTCAAGCACATTTACAGCAGTCCTGGGCTGGGTTGCACAAAACTCATGTTAGCGGTAACTTGGTGTTAGCGCTAACTTTATGTTAAATGACGTAAAAAGACAATGGATTTTTACGTCATTTAACATAAAGTTAGCGCTAACATCAAGTTAGTGCTATCGTGAATTTTGTGCAACCGGGCCCTGGACCCATGTTCCCGAAGCCGTCGTTAGGTTAACGATGTCGTTACGCTATGCATTTTCCCAGTTTTAACGACATTGTTAACCTAACGATGGCTTCGGGAACATGGCTCCTGGTTGGTAATTCTAAAATACCTTGGTATCTTGTGCGTATGTTTCAAATGGATAATGCATTAGCCTCATTCTTAATGTAGCGGGTTTTGGTTACGCAGCCGAGAACCCGCTCAGTGTTTCCAAAATGGCATCCACCATTTTGTTTCTCGCTTCGAGCATTCAGAGAGGCAGAGTAAACAATATCGGCGAGATGGATACTCAGTGACGTATCCCGAAAATTGCTAAAAACATGGCACTTTTTGCTACTCCATGACCTACCGTATACGCAAATATTTTCACGGCTAAAATATTTAGCAGTTGGGGTCCGAAAGTACCTTTTCGCGTGGATAAATATTCGCGGTTGGGGTCCTGATGTAAGATTTCAAAAACACTGCATTTTCAATGGTGAGTGTGACAGTTATGGTACGAAATCCACCGAAAAGAAAGAAATCCGAGCAGTCATGATCGATCTCACTGCTGGCGGGGCGCCATGATAGCTGAGTGATCGACAGATCAGTGTCACGTGTCTGCAATTTAGTGCAAACATAGACTGGTTCCCCTCTTTGCCGCTGCACTCACGTTCCGGAACATGAGCGCCAGCGGGAGTTCGCGGGGGTATTGACCAATTCGTGATTTTCGCGGTAATTTTTATTCGCGAAAATATTTGCGTATACGGTAGATTCTTGAGGGGACAATGTCCTCAAACATTCATTCCTTAAGGTGGCGGTGGAGTTAGTAAACGCATCCAATTGAGGTCCGTTTTGAAATTTAATTGCACGAATGTGTTACGACCGTAGTTTACTTTGCCAACGAAATTTGTGAGTTTATGTATTGTTGCAGATCTCCGAATTGAAAAACTGCACAATAATTAACTGATTATGTAACTTTATTCATGAACAATGCAAGTCCCAGATGAAGTTTTTCAGAGGCGATAACGGGTACAGCCGGCTCCAAATGACCGGATTTTAGGTAGTGATGGATGCCGCATGGCGAGATCTATGGTCGTTCATGGCCCGATTTTTCAAAATTGAAATAACTAATTAGCAATTGCTTAATTAGTGGCCTGAAAAAGGTCAAAACAGAAAATTGAATAATTTTTGCTGTTTTCCTCTGAAATTCAAAAATCGGGGCTGGAACGGCCTTAGAGGAAGTTTTTTCCAGATCATATTCGAAATCAGATTGACCATCGATCCACGCACAAAAAAGAAATCGCTCGTGAAAATTTGTGAGAAAGTCCGCAACTTTCCCCGCAAGCCCTTTGTTATGGTAATGAAGAACGCGTGTGGAGTTGGTCACGTTCGGATAAAGCCTGTTAAAAAATCATCGACGACAGAGCTATTGTCAGGGAACGGCGTGGCCTAATGGAAAGGCGTCGAAAGAGGTATTGCGCAATACCATCCAGGGCCTAACATGCCTAAGAACTATATTGAAACAGGCTATGATTGTGACCGACTACGGTTGAGGCTATGAATAAATTCATTCAAATCATTTCCATATTCAGCGGGAAAATACGCCGGGCTTGTCTCCACCGCCACCTTAAAAGGAGACTCCACTCATTGTTAACTTTTGAATTTTTATCAATCCATGGAGACTATTGCCATGAGTTGTGATGTCACTAGTGTCAACAGGCTGACGACCTTTGTAGTGAATGAGCTAATACTGTGACTGCCTAGGCCTATTGGTTGTAACTTTAAGAATATGCATTGAGCACATATGTGACCCGGCACAACAAAATGAGTTGGAAGTCGCATAGAAAAAGACCGAAGGTGACACCAGAAAACAACTACAGAAATCGACAAAGTCAAATTTCACAATGGGCAGACAATCCTGAAATTAGTGAACCGTTGGTGTCACCTTGGACAAGTTGGGTCTTCTTCTGTGCGCATTCCGACTCATTTTGTCGTGCCGGGTCACATTTGACATCACATGTGCTGTGCAATGGTCCCCTTGGGATGGAATTAAAATACGGTGCTTAAAATGATGAGTTTGCTGATGTTAAAAAGAATGTGACATGTTGCAGATATCAATGAATTTGAATGTATTAACGATACTGTAAACCGTGAAATTTTCGCGTGCGTTTTATTTTCACGATCTTCGCGAATTCGTAGACCCCAAAAATCAAGAACATTTAGCGCCGTGAAAATTACACGGTTTACAGTATTTCAAAAATTGTAAATTTTACACAATGAATGGACCCTTTGACAACAGGTGAGCACTCTGGCACCATTGACGTCGGCCTAACTTCATATTTCTGCATTTACAGGAGCTAGCCATGATCAACAAGGTATTAAAACAGGTGTTCCTCCTTCTACCCCAGTATTGCCTTGGCAGAGGGCTCATCGATCTGGCCCAGAACCAGCTGTTTGCTGACACTTTTGCTCGATTTGGTAAGTTCCACTTTCTATTACACTATGCATATATCCAAAATAAAGCACAAAGAACGACACACAAAATGATATAAGAAAAGTCGTCCGAATTTTGCAAATTTTCGACCCCAAGCGGGGTCTTCCTCAGGCACTTTCTAGAAGAGATTCCAGAAAAGACCCCAGAAAAGATTTTTCAGAAAAGAGATTCCAGAAAAGACTTTTCTGGAATCTCCACTAGAAAGTGCCTGAGGAAGACCCCGGTTGGGGTCGAAAATTTGCAAAATTTGGAGACGACTTTTCTTATTATATGCCACGGTATGCATGAGGTGACTCTGTATCCCTCGCCACCTTGACAAGGCTGGTGTCTGTCCAACCTAAATATATAGCCAGTGGTAACACCGAGGCGGGACTGATACAATGTCGAAACCTTAATTGACAAAAATGGCCGCCATACTTTTCATCATTTGAGAAATAGAATGCGCTGTTCTAGCGTGACTTACCCTTCAGCTGGTAAGGTAACATGCTTCAATCCATTCTTTTATGTGTAGCAACAGTCTCAATTGGTAACTTAGATAATTAGATAAACTTAGATAATTCTTTTCTAGAGTTTCAGATTGTAAAGTTCCACTTGAAAAAGACCCCGGTTGGGGTCGAAAATTCGTGAATTCTGGAGATTGACTTCTTGCTTATTATCATTTTGTGTGTCAATTTTGTGCTATTCTGTATCTTAGATAATTCAAATAGATAGATTTGAACAGTCTTGTCGAGCATGCATTGACACAAGATCATGATCAACCTCGCCACCATGAATTAGTGGTGTGGTATACAGTGTACATCAATCGCATCTGTAAACCTATAAACGAGGTTGCCTAAAGGTCAAAGGTTACGTTGGCCGCCATGAAATAGAAAACCTGATGGATTCAGCTTTAATCAGGTTCACTTTGAACTGGTGTCAGTGGTTTGCATTTTGAGTGAACATTTTGTTTTATTTCAGGTGAGGATATTTTTGAGGATCCCTTCACCTGGGACTTGTGTGGAAGGAACCTTCTTGCCATGTTCTTTGAGGGGATCTTTTTCTTTGGACTGGTACTGCTCATTGAGTACAGATTTTTCTGTAAACCAAGGTAGGCTCAGTTCTAGGCTTGGTCTAATTTCTGGCTGTGTGCTGTGGTTCAGCAATGACTAAAATGGATTTATGGATGTTTTAATAGCTCACCTGGTGAGCTGTTACAGTGGTGCAGCATCCGTCGTCGTCCATCGTTGTCGTCGGTGGCGGCTGTCGTTAGCAGCACATGTTTTGTAACCGCTGGGGCTATCAGGCCTCTCAATTACATGCTGATCATTACACCCTGTATTTTTCCAGCCTAATTTGGGCACCCAATTTTAGTCAAGGTGACAACCATGCGCACACGCAAAATAGACATTTGGAAGCCAAAATCCTGTCTAAACAGCTTACACAGGAGCTTGGCTTCCAAAATATATGTCCTTTATAGCTTAGCTAAAGGCTTCCACGAGGCCAAAATGTAGAGTGGACTCAATGTTGCAATCAGCATGTAATTGAGAGGCCTGGCTATGCCGCTATTGACCTGAAACTTTCTACATAGGTCAGATGACACCAAGTTTCTATTCGGTCTGATTCATGGGCCTCTTGATTCCATTTTTGCGATGTGCCCCTTTTTCTCCATTCTAGTTGTTGGCGGCCATCTTGAGTCTTTCACTCAGTCCTGTATGGCCGTCCCATGTGCCAGCGCCCAAATGACAGGAAAGCCGTCTATTGGGACTTTCCTTCCAAAGTCTATTTCTCTAATAATCACTTCTATTTCTTCAGAAAAATCCAAGCAAAGCAGAATTTGGCCGAAGACCAAGATGATGATGTCCTGTTTGAGAAAGAGAGGGTGTTGTCTGGAGAAGCCAAGGATGAAGTGCTCGTTTTGGAAAATCTGGCCAAGGTAAGGCTACAGTTAATGAGGATTTCATTGAGGAGGGATGGTCATAGTGGCATCATGGAGACATCGGTGCCTGTCACCTCTTGGTTTTAGGCCCCGTTCTTCATTTGATAGAGGGGCAACATTTTTGACCAGATTCCAACCCACGGACCCTCGCATCAGGCATCAATCGCCAGCACTAAGGGGCAGCATGCCTTAACCACTAGGTCAATGATCCATGTTCAGGCATGAGAGTTTTCCGGCAATTTCCGGAAATCCGTTTTTTTGGGAGCCCAAAAGTTGGGCCCTGAGATTCGTGCAAATCTGCAATAAAAACTGAAGGGGGGTGAGGTATGATTATGGTCGTCCCAGCTATCCCCGGTCGGCAGATCAGGCCCGAGATCAGGTCACCAAGTCGCGGTGAATTCCCGCCGGGCGGGCTGTATTGTGGACGCAGCGAATAAATTATTACCATCTACGATGGTTAAACCCATGTCGGGCTGCGAATTCCTGCATTGCGCCAATCCGATTGCCTAATGCAAATGAGGTATAGAACGATCTTCGATGGCTATACATCTTCCGGGCCCTGAAGTGGTCGCCACGTCACACGATTGGTTGATGCTAATGCTTTGCCAAATAAGGATATGGCGCGCGATTCGCGCCCTTCTACCTGATTGGTCAATCAACTCCAGTCATTAACAGTGATGAATGGAATAGTAGCGTAACGGTGACCATATTTGGCACAGCGTCTGACGTCACACACTCGGCCACTCGATCGGCAATTTCCGTCAGTATTCGTGCCAAGTGACTTTCTTGCAATGGCCGCCGCCGGGTCAGTATTTCGGATCGTAGATGCCGGGAAATTGGGTCTTTTATCCTCCAATTTTCAAAAATTTTCCTGGCGAGAGGGGGGA
>NMRB01002152.1:42304-60852 GCA_002633025.1 Notospermus geniculatus | reverse complement strand
TAAAGCCCATCTCACACTGCCACGATTCCGACCACGATGCCTCTACGAAATGCTTTCCTGGTGTTCCTATAGGCTTCGTAATGAATCGTAATGCCTTCCTACAGGCTTCTTGTTTTTCGTGTCCTAGGCCCCCCACGATTGGTGAGAATTTAAAACCGGTTTCAAATAAAAAAAATTCGTGCTCGATCCTAAAGCCTTCCGTGATGATCGTAATACCTTCCTGGACGCTCCTGCAAGCTTCGTGTTTATCAACACGAAGCTTGCAGGAAGCCTGTAGGAAGGCATACGATCATCACGGAAGTTTTCAAGATTAAACACGAGATTTTTTAATTTTAAACATGTTCAAAATTCTCACCAATCGTGAGGGGCCTGGGACACGAAAAACAAGAAGCCTGTAGGAAGTCATTACGATTCATTACGCAGCCTATAGGAACACCACGAAAGCATTTCGTATAGAGGCATCGTGGTTGGAATCGTGGCATCGTGAGACGGTCTGTGGCATGTGAACACGATGCCTGCGCGAAGCATACAGGAAGTCAACACGAAGATGCACGACGCCTGCATGAAGTGATTACAAAAGCCGCATTGAGCCGAGACCAATCAGATCACTGCCCGCCCGCCACGATCCCTCTACGAAAGCTTTTTGCAGCATTCGTAGAAGCATCGTGGTCAGAATCGTGGCAGTGAGAGATGGCCTTAAGGGGCAGCACGCCTTAACCAATAGGCCAAATCCCCATCTTCAAAAAAGATGGTTCAGTGATCCATGTTATTCTGACTTCAGGTGTACAAAACCCGGAAAGGCCACCACTTGGCTGTTGACCACCTCTGCGTGGGTGTGCCCAAGGGACAATGTTTTGGACTTCTTGGTGTGAATGGAGCGGGAAAGACAACGACATTCAAGATGCTGACAGGGGACACGGATGTTACTGAAGGGACCGCATATGTGGCTGGACACAGGTGAGGTGTCATTAAATGTCCATCATGGTCACAGAAAGTGGCTTTTAACCCGTTAACTATGTAAATTTTTTTTGCCAAAAAAAATTTACACACAAGGTTCCAGACGTGATATAACATCCTACGCACTGTGAAGTGCCATTTCCTTGCAAGGCGTACTATTACGTCCTACGCAAGCTACGATCCTCGGGTGTTTTCGGGGACTCCCCGGATTTCGTAATGACGTCCTACCCAGTTAACAGGTTAAAGAAACAGTTAATGCTGAGGACCCGTGGAGAGTAGTGACTTGCAGGGTCTTTGGACTTCTTGACCGGGTTCCCTAGTTTGAATATGGCTGTTGGTGCAACAGTTTTGGGAGTCTCCATTCTGCTTTAAGTGGCCAGTCTCACCAAGTATTGAAGGCCACCCATTTGACAAAAATGGGCTGCAACAATTCACACCACACAGAGATGTTGTTTTGTAGCTTCCTAGGCCAAATGTGCATTGTCCTGGTCCCGAATTTTCTCCTCTTTCATTTGCACTTTGTTTCTGCTCAATCGCGCAAAAATAGGACCTAAGGTCATCGACAGGAATTAGGCACCGCAGGCAGTTCCCAAACACTGACAGTGTTAACCTAATACCGGTAGAGCCCATGCCACCCTAAACTCCCATGCCGTGAGCTGCCAAGATACACTTTTTGACAGAAAACCCATCTCCTCTAATGTAGAAATCAAAATCATCAATTAAATAGTGAATTACTGCCAACAGTGCCACAAATGGCCATGTTGCCAGACACCGATACCGCCATAAACCGCCTTGACTGATTATACAACTTTCTATACAGCTTAATGCAGTGTCAATTCAGAGCGGTTGTGGGCGATATGGGCTACAGATGGAAAGTGCCAAAAAAGATAGTCGGTTCTATTGGGTTTTAAAACGTGTAATTCTTCATTCCAGTATCCTTCAAGATCTTACTTCCGTCCACAAGAACCTCGGCTACTGCCCACAATTTGACGCCTTGGACAACTTGCTGACTGGCAGAGAACACTTGATGTTCTATGCAAGACTACGAGGAGTTCCCGAGGAGGAAGTCGAGAAGGTTTCTGAATGGGCAATCAGGAGGCTTGGTCTGGTGCAGTATGCTGATAAAGTCGCAGGGGATTACTCTGGCGGCAACAAGAGGAAACTGTCCACTGCTATTGCCCTGATTGGAAATCCACCCGTTATTTTCCTCGTAAGTGATCGTTGATTTCAATCCAGCTGCATGTGACATGGGCTAGTATTCATAAAAGTTAGCAAATGCTTTTACTTAAGATTTGCACAGCAATGTCCAATGTAAATGTATTACAAAACTTTAAGTAAAAGCATTTGCTAACTTTTATAAATATCAGCCATGGTGCTAACATAACAACCTGGTATGAATGAGGATGCATACCCGACCGATTGGCATCAACACCGACTTGCTATTGCCTTTGCTGTTATACCTACGTATAGATCAGTTACAACTAGACGCAAGGTGAAAACATATTTTGAGCTAGCTCCAACCACATTACACAATACCAATTCAGCCGTAAGGCACCTATTACATAGAGCTATATGCTATTCGGTATTCTAGGCACGTTTTGTGGGGCACGCGTATACAGCACAGGTCACAATTGACATCCCTAAATTCGCGTAAGTCACGGGTAAGTCGCTCGTAACTTACACAACAACTCACGAGCTATGTTACGCGTAACTTACGAGATGAGTTACGCGGTGAGTTACTCGAATTTCGCTAGCTATGCAGTGATTTACGAGGCGAGTTATGCAATTTTGGCGAGTTACGCGGTGAGTTAGGTGAAACCAAAGCTGTGAGTTACTCGTAAGTTACGCGTAACTTACGAGTAACTTACGAGTAACTTACGCGAAGCCATAGGGATGTCAATTGTGACATGTACTGTAGTGTGAATCGAGCAAGGTTATTTTAGTGAGTGGTTTACATAAGACTAAACTATTCTGAGGGCATGCTTCTCGCTTACAGTTCGAATCGTGATGTCTGATTTTTCCACATAGTATACTGTATACCGAATTAGCGAATAGCTCAATGTAATAGGGGCCTGACTACACCACTGCACCCAAAATGTAAGGGCCATATTCATAAAGGGTGTTTAAGACTTAGACGCGTGTAACTTCGTCAAATGCATGGTGGAAGTGCGTACATTTAGTGAAGTTACACGCGTCTAAGTCTTAAACACCCTTTATGAATATGGCCCTAACACTTCTACAGCGTGGAACTGTCATGAACATACCGGTAAGTTGAAACTATGACAGGAAGGTTCCAGTTCTATGTGAAAGCATGGTCCATGTGCAATTTCATTATTGAACCACTCAGTGACCTCCTCGTATGATATTTTGTATCAAAAGTTGCCACATACTCAACTCTTTCCTTCTTCACCAGGACGAGCCCACGACTGGTATGGATCCTAAGGCTAGACGATCCTTGTGGAACTGTATTACAAAAATAATCAAGGATGGAAGATCTGTCATTCTGACTTCACACAGGTGAGGCAGTGGGCTCTTTCAACTAAGTCCTGCAGTGGGAGTATCTAAAGCCTAGCGTACATCGACCTTGTGACTGGAAGCAACTACCGGCAATGGTGTTTCTGGCAACGGTTGGCGACTGGCTGGAAACAGCAGTACTGATCAGATGCTCAAACAGGTCGATGTACGTGCACCGGCAACACTGTTGCCGACCGTTGCCGCTAGTTCCAGCCGAGTGACTCCCCCAGTGGTCCGATCGGAAGACACCAACAATTTCCGTGTAGTGTTCAGTACCATTGCCTGTCCAATGTGCACTCTCCAGATTGAAGACTAGATTTGCCACTTGTTGCCGCAATGACCTGTCGTAACCAATGTGCGCAGAATGTGTACATCGATAGTGACTGTTGCGTTCAGTTGCTTCCAGTCACAAGGCCAATGTATGCTAGGCTTTAGCCACACTGCTGAAAAGACGCAGCATGGGATTCATATGTAATCCTACACTCCTCCCGCAGTTTCAAATGGCTACCCACTAAGTTAATAATAAGTTAAAGATAATGTATCACGGGTACTTTTGCGGGCGACAAAAATATTTTTTTATTTATCGGTACATTTTGTTTGTTTGTGTCCAGTCTTTCTTTGTCTTATGAGTAATTGCTGGTTCCGTGCCCCCCTAGAAATTCTTTTGAAACCGAAAGTATTCAATTTGGTGGGTTGGCATGTCCCAAAAGTCCAAAATAACATAATGTAAACATCCATGTTAACAAACATTGAGTGTAAACAATGAAGTCGTGATACATTATCTTTAATAACAAAAACGAAATGAGGAAATGTAAACATGTAAACATGCATCTAGTGAAAGATGCATAAGGGAGCTCAAGTGTGACCCTGCACCACAAAACCAGTTGTAAGTCGCTCTGAGGTTGGCAAGTTCAAGTTATTTGTCAATTTCAGTATTGTCTGTCTATAAGTCTGAGCAATTCTATTTCTGTCTTCATCTCCTGGTGTCGTCTCAGTTCGTTTACGCTCATTTTCCGTATGACTGGTTTTGTGGTGCAGGGTCACAAAGAGGCCTACGGTAGGTAAGTTGGGCTCTCCACGCTGCGTAAGAAGGAGCAGAGAAGTCCAAGGATTCACAGATCCGTTTGCATATCAGCCTACATGTACATTAATGTTTTCTCCCTGTTTCAGCATGGAAGAGTGTGAGGCCTTGTGTAATAGGATCACGATTATGGTCAACGGGCAGTTCAAGTGCATTGGAAGCTCTCAACATCTCAAAAACAAGTGAGTTTAGTGTAGTGTGTTATGTCGGTTGCAGCGTGGACTGAATGGATCGATAAACAAACATGGGATCCACACAAACATGGTATTCAACACATAAGTTATCCAGGCAGGGCTGGATTTCACAAAGAATCTTAAGTCGAAGAAAAAACTTAAGTCTGAAATGAAGTCATCTGATTTGCTGAAACGTGGTCACATGATGACTTAAGTCAAACTTGATGCGGGTGATCCACCGACTTTACGACGAGTTTACGATCAGTTGGCGATTAGTTCATGACGAGTTTGCGACTAGTTTACGACGAAAAATCATAGCCGTTGGATCAGCGTTCACGATTCGTTCACGACGAGTTTGCGACTTGTTCACGACTGAGTTCTGTTGACGACTAGTTTGCGACGAGTTTACGACGAGATCAAACATGCTTGATTTGGTTCGGTGGATCAGCTTCAACGTCGCGTCATTTCTTTACGATCAGTTTGCGACTAGTTTACGACGAGTTTGCGATTCGTTGACGACTGCCGTCGTGAACTAATCGCAAACTGATCGTAAACTCGTCGTAAAGTCGGTGGATCACCCGCATTAGACTTAAGATTCTTTGTGAAACAGGTTGCAGGGCTTTCAATTACAGGCTAGTGAATTTGACATGTGCCTAAATTAGAACATAGAGCACAAAAAATGACACGCAAAATGATAGTAAACATAAAGTCATCTCCAAATGTTGCAAAATTTCGACCCCATCCGGGGTTTTCCTCAGGCACTTTCTCATGAGTCCCACTTTCAGGTACGGGGATGGCTACACAATTATTATCCGTGTGCGAGGCCACAACCCAGACATGCACCACCTGGTGAACTTTATCGAAGGATTGTTCCCGTCAGCCGTCCAGAGAGAGATGCATCACAACATGGTACAGTACCAGATACCATCCGGTGACGTCTCCCTCGGCAAAATCTTCGACAAGATTGAAAAGATGAGAGGAGAGTTGCTGATTGAGGATTATTCTGTTAGCCAGACTACATTAGACCAGGTTAGCAAGATTCTAAAAGTTAAAGTTTAAGTTGGGTTTATACTCTGATATGAACAATGGTAGAGGTGTCGTCAGACTTCACTTTAACCCCAGTCTATCCTGAAACCTTTCAGTAGAACTCAGATGAGCTGCTCATTCAGCGCTACAATCTGAGCATTTCTGACCGGTACCCATTTATACACCTGGGTGGAGAGAACCAGTGAGGCAAAGAGACTTGCCCAAAGTCTCACGCCACAGCGGGATTCGAACCCGGGACCCTCTGACCGCTAGTCGGAGACCCGAACCAGTACACCACCGTGGCTCCCAATTCTCACTAATCACTTAATCTTTTTAGCTGTGAAAAATGATCCTGGCATTTACCAATAGTGTCGCCTAGTATTGAAGTGTGTTGTGTTACAATATGGAAATGTGACAGTATGGAGCACAATTAGGAGCTGTCAGCGAGTTGACCACTAGGTGTCACTATGGCCCAATTCAATGCATCTAGCGGACCCAGTCATTATCGATCGGGTAGCAATCACGTAGATGTTCCTGTACATTGGTCCGCTAGAACTTTGCTGCCATCTGTTGGCAATATGCGCGGCTGACTGCTCCTATTGCTCCAAATTCCACAACTTAACCGTCGATTTTATAGATTTGTTGGCCCCTTTGGATCCGCGCCTGCTGCATGTGGTATGCAGATGGTACACGGCACGGAAGGTAGATCAAAGAACCATGGAGCATTGACCATCTGATGGGATGTCCTGAACTCAAATCAAATGATGACTCCAGTATCCCCCCACACCCCATTACCTGTCATTAGCCGTGGTTACACCTATCCAAAATCCCCGGGGTTTTCCGAACCAGAAAAAATCACGGCGTTGACACGGCGAGCGGTTACACTACTTAAAATGCGATTGGTAATAAGTTCCGTATCCTGGCGATAGGGCACTGTGCATGTAGGCAACTCTGCATAATTAAGTGGCTGCTGGAGGCGTGAAATAGCCTATACGCATGCGCTTCACTCATCAATTTGCATCGCCGTCTGTCGGGGTGCGTGGAACTAGAAATAGACACGGGGATTTTGTGGTTACACTACATAGAATCTCCGTGCTTAAAATAGCCCTGGCGTTGCCCCTTCGAGATCGCTGGGGCTAATAAGCACGGGGATTTCAGACACGGGTCTATTTAGACCCGGCGATTTACAGGTGTAACCGCAAAATCCTTGGGGAAAGCACGGTGATTTATGTAGTGTAACCACAGCTATTGTATCTGATGGTTGAAATCCCTCTTTCCAGGTGTTCATTAACTTCGCACGTGCTCAGACTGACATCTTGGACGATGAAGAGCTTTTAAAGATAGCCATGAATGGAAACAGTCCTAGGAGACCTAATGGTAAGCGGAGTCTCTTATAAAAACACTATTGACTTGTCAGTACATCAGTATAGGCCTACCAAGGTATGCGATTCTAGCCGACTCTAATAGAGGGTAGCAGACTAGATTTGGTAACTAAAAATCCTTGATGCTTGTTTTGTATTTGACACCTGCTACAGCTTTTCACTTTGACACTCTCCACAATTTTATCAAATGTCCTGCTTTTATTAACCATCAGAGATCTTGCATAAAGTGAAGGATGCTGTCATTAGCCACGTTTACACAATACACTGCCAAAAATCAAGTGAACTCAGACCAGACCGAGTAAGGTACAGCAAAAAAAGTGGCAGTGTAAACCTGACGCATGGCAAACTGAACCGGGTCCACTTACATGTACCTGGGACGGTATTGAGCTTGCGTGCAGTTCGTCCGTGCGTCACCCACGGGAAAACTCGGCATGCATTACGCGCGCATTTCTTACCTCCACTGACAGAATGGAGAGTGTACTTCAGATACATTGTACGGTGACTCATCGCTACAGTCTGAACAGTACAAATGAAGTAGACCTGGTCCGGTCCGAGTACGGTTCACTTCAACAGGACCAAAATGTTTGGCAGTGTAAACGCGGCTGTAGTTGCATCACATGAAGCGTCAACTTGCCCTCAGAAGAAATTCGGGCGGTCAAACCTGTAGTTTCCAGGTCTGATTCAAAGGGACAGTGACCTTCTGAATGACGTGCAAATCACTTGTAGTTACACTTCATTCCACATCCGATTGGCGCGAGGTTTTCAGCCGATATCTCCACAACGGCTGGGTCAAAATTGGCATACCATACATCAATCGACTTGTCTTCCTTGCCGGTATCTTTCTATCTTCATTTTTCGTGTAAGGCTGACATTTCTGTCACGTTTTCTTGGAAAATGACAGCGATGATGGCTGTAGTGGCAAGAAAGATGAATCGATTGACGTATGTTTCGTCAAATTTGACCCAGCCGTTGCGGAGCTATCGTTCATAAACCTCACGCCACTCGGAAGTGGAATGGAGAGTAGTAGGTCTAAATTATTCAGGTTATGAAACAAATTGTCCATCGGGTCACTCAAAGAAATTTGGTAAAACCCACTAATATTGGTGTTCTGGTCTGTGTTGTCTAGTGAAACAGAAATTGAGAAGTGGGATGAGGAGAACCAGCAGCCGTGTTGGAGTTTCTCCAAGCCCCCCTCCCACTCCCCCTGGAGAGGAAAAAGTTCTCATTGGAGATCCCTTCTCCTCAAGTTGTAAGTCTTCAGAGTGTGCCTTCTGTCCCATAACCTCTTCCCTTTCTTTGGCCTGAGGCTGATTTTTTAGAACTGAAGATGAAAATCTGATCTACATGTGTGGAGGTGATACTGGGTATACACACTAGCAGGATTAGGTTCTGGGATAAGTCGTACACAGTGCGAAGCTAACCTGGACTGTTTGTACCTCGGTCATTTGGTACCCAGTCCTCGGAGCAGATCTTCAACATCGAAAAAAATCAGCTTCAGACTAACTGTAGTAACCAGGGTTCTGCCGCTGCCGGTCGGCCCCATCCAGGATGCAGAAATGCCGACCGGCACTTGGGCTGAATGGGTGAATGTCGTCCAGTCCTGATCCTACGCACTAATTCCTAGCACAAGCCCCTAACCCTGACCCTCAACCCTTGTCACTGACCCCTACCCTAATCATAAACCTAGTCCTGACCCTAACCGTCAACGCTAGCCACCCTAACTCCGTAACCTGGGTACACTGGTTTAGACGACATTAACAGTTTGTGCGGCACTTGGCCTAAAAAGAGTATTTTCCGACCATCAGAACTAACAAAGTGTGCCACGAGCGATGCCCGCCACGCACACTTCCGAATTTCCTTTCTGTTCCCATTCACCAAATGTGCTTCCCGGCGGGGCTTCCTGACACAGTTCTGACCAACGACAATAACGACAATGGCGGGCTGCCTACATGTAAGTTGCAACAGAGTGGATCGGGGTCATTTTGACGCCAAATGAGCTCATTATTTTGACTCTCAAGGTGTCAAGAAATCGCATTTCAGCAAGTCTTGATTTCAAATTTTTCTTGGGGAGGGCCCCATACCCCCCCGTTCCAATTGGCATTCGTTCAGTCCTGGGCAGAACCCTGAGTAACATAATGGCACCTCCTTCCGTCTGGTTTAGTCTAATAGAACTGTTATACTCATACCCTCAGCGATCGTGATCACAAACATCACTCTTTAGCCCGCTTGGCTGATAGGCACTTACACATCTTCACCAAAAATCCATGTTCACTCTTTCATATTTCCTGTTTGGGACCTGATATCATTGATCATGGATATGTATGCCGCAAGTAATGATGTCCATGCCCTCTTTTTCCCATGGTGCAGCCTGTGGGCATGATGCCATGAAGTGGGGAGAGTCACTCAGTCGTAATCACCCATCACCCCTTCCATTTTCCAGATGAACTGCGAATGCGACAAGCACCATTAGTTATGCATCAACGACTTCGCGTACGAATAAAATAATTTTGTGTTTGAATCACCACACTGGTGATGTACTGTAAAATTACCCCTGTAAGTGTAATGATTGTCAGCAGTCATGGTGTGTGTGTGTTAGCTGACTTCAAGAAGCCTATTCGTTTTGGGGTCAAAAGGTCAGAGGACAAGGTCACCACAGCCAACTTTGTAAATACCTTTTAGACATGGGACATTTCACTTGTGAGCAAAGTACAGTACAGGTCACAATTGACATCCCTACGGCTTTGCATAAGTTACTCGTACGTTACGCGTAACTTAGGCGTAACTCACGGCTTTGGTTTCGCGTAACTCGCCAAAATCGCGTAACTCGCCTCATAAATCACTACGTAGCTAGCGAAATTCGCGTAACTCACCTCCTAAGTTACGCATAACATAGCTCGTGAGTCGTTGCGTAAGTTACGAGTGACTTACGCATAACTTACGTGAATTTAGGGATGTCAATTGTGACCTGTACTGTACCTAACTACTCCGTACTCACCCAGCTTTCACCAGATGCATGCTACTTATATGTACCATAATCTATCACCACCAATTTCATCAATCATGATGTTGTGACTTTTCACCTTAAGGTGAATAAAGAGAAGTGGTGTCTTGTTGTGAAATTACATACTTACGTAAAAAATTATATGATTATATCTATTCCAGCTTATTTTGAAAAATTCACATTCCCTCTAAGATGGAATGTGAATTTTTGAAGTGATGTTGTCTTTGTCCTAAATGTGAGCCGCTTGACGCAAGTGGTCCTTATTGCTCATCAGTTTGCCGGTTCTCAACTATTAGGGAGGTTTCGCAAGCGCCCGGTTAGGCCATACGACGACGTTTATCTGTTGTGTGGGTATACCCAAACAATAGATAAACGTCGTCGTATGGCCTAACCGGGCGCTTGCGAAGCCTCCCTATTATCACTGCTGTCCACTACTATTGTAAACCCATCCAGACATACATTTCAGTTATTGTGCTGTAAGGCCATTAACCCTTTCCTCGATTGTGACAAGCACCTACTTTTGGTGGAGCGGGTCACAAATTTCCTACCTCATGATGAAAAAGCTGTTCTATCATGATGAGAGCAAATTCGGTTGAATTTACTTTATATAGTACAGATTGCAATTGACATACCTTTACGGTTCTATGTTCACCTATGCAGCTGTATTGCATTACCTATCCAAGGACGTTGCGTCATGTATGCAGACACTGCACTGATAGTCTTGCATAACCTATGCAAAGCCAGCGTGAAGCCTGTCTGTGCACAAGTAAGCCAGCACATCAAAGTCAAAAGTTAAAGTTTGGGTTTATAGTCTGATACCAACAACGGTAGAGGTGTTATCCGACTTTACACTTTAACCCCAGTCTATCCTGTAGCTGACGGCTACATTTTGTAAAAATCCTACATTATAATGGAAGCTTGGCCTGCTCATCTTTTGAGGGGTTGGTTCAGAGGAGATACCGGTAATTACATGGTATGAGTCATGTCTGTGACAACAATATCTGCCCACAAATAGTACGATTGCTCATAGGTCAATAGCATCCATAAAGATAAAGCCCGTTGGTCGACTGATTAGCACGCTTGACCACAAAACTGTGCAATGGGTCGGCATGAGTTCGACTCCGGGCGAAGGCATATACAAAAAAAAAAGTGAAACAAAAATTGTGAAATATTGAGGGTCCGTTGGACGGGACTAAAAGACGTGTCCCTTGTACCTGGGTGTCTATGCCAGGGCAATGTATAAAGAGACCCCACGCAGGTGGACAGTAGCCTGTCGTGGACTCCATACCGCGGGCAAAAAACCCAACAGGGTTACGACGCCGTGTAATGATATATGATAAATGTATGTGCAATAATCGTACTAAATTCAGTTTTGAATCCTCGATAATCGGGCACAATTTGACTGATTCGCAGCATGATTAAATCACAGTTTGGCTTTGCGTAGGTCATGCGTTTGTCGCACATAACCTACAGTGTATGCGAAGCGTACGTGACGCGACATGTGTATGCTGTGCAAATCTTTCCCATATATTGCACGTAGAGTGAAGGGTCGTGCATACGTCACGCGATGACGTCGCGGCATAGCATATACGAATACTGGTATGTGAATTGTGACCTGGGGCTTGTTTCCTAATGTGTCTTTAAGCTAATGGTACCTTTAACCAAATGGAAAATGCATTGAAGTTAATTCATTTATGAAACAGGCCCCTGCACTTTAACTTGTGAACTTTAAATAACCTTTTAATACTTTATAATTTCTTTACCATGTTTGTGCTATCTTTGGTGAGTATTATAATAACTGTCTACATAAATGGGGATGTTTTTAATTGTTCTTCTCAAACGTCAGCTGTCTCAGAACCTAACAACCAGCTAGAGCTGGTGTGTCCATCCTATATTTTCTGCTCCAATTCATAAGTACGCCAGGACTCTTGCTTCGTTAAGACTATATTAACCCGTTAACTGGGTGAGATGTCATATTACGTCATTACGGAATCTGGGGAATCCCCGGAAACACTCGAGGAGCGTTGGTTGCGTAAACAGGCGTAATACATGTAGTACGCCTTGCAAGGAAATGGCGCTTATCACGTCTGGAGTCTGGAGCCTTGTGTGTCAAATACTTTTTGGGCAAACTTTTTTAAGAAAGAAAAAATATAACTAAAAATAATTATACAGTTAACGGGTCATAAGGGGCACAGTCCGCGTGAGCTACTGCGAAACTAATGTATTAGGCCAGCCCTGCATACCACTATATATAAATACACACAACACACCTGGATGACCTAATTTCTGTCCGCAGTGAAGTACACCTGACTGCGGACAAGATTTTGCAGTAGCTCATGCGGTGTGTGTCCCTAATGTTAATTTTCCCAATGAATGCAACATGAAGAAGTTCCCAAACTGAGTAGGAGTTCCAGTGAATGGTGGCAATTTTGAAGAGTGCATCACATAATGTTAACTTCAGTGAACACTGTGTCTAAATGTGTAGAAGAAGACAGCAGATAGTGAAAACTGAGTGAGCCAGGGATGAGAATCCTGACGGACTGTTTGTCTGGAACAGAGAGAGAAAGCCAGGATGACTGAGACTAGGGACACCATTTGAACTTTGTGAAAATAACTTTCATAGATGTATGGAGTGACAATATGGCATAAATGGCACATACATGTAGATAAAGACAATGACGTCATGTGACATCCTACGCTTAAAAATATTGGGCTGAATTTTCGAAAGGTGTTCAAGAAACGTGTTTCTAGTCAGTGTCAAGAAATAATGGCCCGTATTCTAGAACGTTACTTAACGTTAAGGTCGACCTTAAGTCTATTGTAAAACCATCGAGAACAATAGATTTAAGGTGGACCTTAATGTTAAGGAACGTTCTAGAATACGGCCCAATGTCTGACTATGGTTGTGCTCAAAACTAGTGAACCACCATGAAACGCATACAATAATGCTGTGTTCACATCATTTATTTTTTCAATGTAAAGCTGTGTGATAAAACATTTATACATGTATATTCAAAAATGTTACGCTCCCCATGAGTGCATTTACTTCTGTTGGTCTGCGAATGAGGGATGTTGGTTTGTGTGTTGTACACAGCCTGATTATGTGCATTTCTGGTGAGGTTCTAAACATTTTCATAGGTAATCACCCTTCCAAATTAATTTTAAACAGTTAGAGTAAAGCTAGCAGCACACTGGCCGCCAAATCTGGCGTCCAGAAGCGTTCGACTGAACGCCTCTCGACGCCAGAGTTGGCGGCCAGTGGATCCTGGTGAGAGCACACCTGCCCAGACTTGGCGTTCAGTAACATCTTTTCGGGCCACTTGAGGCTTCCACTTTGAAATCACGTGACATGAAGACGCAAGCTGATTGGCCAAAGCCTCGCCGCCGACTCCAAGTTTGGCTGCCATCGGTAGCACACTTGGCTGCTTCGGGAGTTCACTGGCGTCCACAGGCGTCCAAAATCAAACATGTTTGATATCTGGAGTTCAGTGGCGTCCGGCGGCGTTCTCCAGATTCCATTCGTAGCACATTTGGGATTTTTCTGGCGTTCGGACATTGGCGTCGAAAAAACGCCTCTGGACGCTGAAGTTGGCGGCCAGTGTGCTGCATGCTTTAATAACCTCTCGAAAATTCAGCTCGCGGACGTCGGTGTCTGGGGCTGCCAGCCAGGACATGCAGAACATGGATCAGACCCTTGGTGTATTCAATGTGGTACTGCCAATTTTGGCTCAACAAACTTGCACCTGAATGGTTTCATGTCAATCTTTTTGAATGGGAATTCTTTACCTAATTGTATGAATCTTTATCTTATCATCTTATTTGTAATGGAGTAGCCCTCTTGGCCGGAAGGCCTAGCATGCAGGGCTTTATGCTGTGGTTGGGATTGTTGACCTACTGTTTGCACATTTCCTACATGCCCGATTAATTCCGGCCTGATCTAATTCTAAATATGGCCAACAGGTGGCCATATTGTAATAGTACCGGTACATGCACGCTTGCTTATAATGCTAGGTACAATGTTGTACTTAGTACCGGTATTGAAATTCATGGTCCAAACATCGTATACCTGGAAATTTGATGTTTGGACTTCAAATGTGGCTTTTGTGGGGAGGGAGGGGGATTGCCCCAGAACTTCAAATGTGGCTTTTGTAGGGAGTGGCCATGAGTGTATGTTATTCTGAATGCAGGTATAAGTAACCCTAACTTACTGTACTGCAACAAGAAGGAACCAAACTATTCTTTGTGATTAAAAATATTGTAACATAACCAATAACGTTATTTCATTTGTGTCATCGTTTCAGGGGGATCACAGACACTGATGTCGGAGGGATACAACAACCCTGCATACGCAAATATGTCTTCATCAACTCCAGACCTTCGAAATGGAACAGGTATGAATCTGATGTTGAACTTTCATATTACTCTTTAACTGTTAATTTACCTATTAAAGGAGCTGGACGTCCAAGTTGTAAACACTCACTCACTGGTTCTCTATCCACGTGACGCCTGCGGTGCTGCCACCTATTGCCAGTGATATGTACTGACGTGAATATCGTGAGTGAGTTGCATTGGACCGGGCACCAGGCACGAAGGAATAAAACTAGTTTGCTGGCCACTGTTTGTAAACAAACCAGTTTGTTTACAACTTGGACGGCGAGCTCCTTTAATACTGCAAGTTCTAGATTTGATGTGGAAATATTTTACGGGTGTGTGTGCAAAAATTATGTTCACACAATTTTTAGCCCGCTTGGCCGCAAGGCCCTGCAGGGTTTATGCTGTGGTTGGGGTCATTGAGTGTTGGTCTGTCGTGCGATGGTCTGTACGGTCCGTCCAGCAATCCGTCTGTAAACTTTTGGTTTGTTAGCGCTCTAGCGCCTTTATTTTTTTATAAATCTTTGGTCTTTGGTGGGTGTATAGATATGGGCCTAAGATCAAGGTTGAGTTTGATTTCGAGCACGGTTGGATTCCTATTCCAAGGGGCATTTTGTGAAAAATTTCAAAGGGCTATATTTTGATAATGGTTTGGACTATCGTGTTGAAACTTTGTACACATGTACCTCTAGGTTATAGCAACTTACAGACAAAATTTCGGTGAAATCTGATTCATCTGATGTCGGAGGGATACAACAACCCTGCATACGCAAATATGTCTTCATCAACTCCAGACCTTCGAAATGGAACAGGTACGAATCTGATGTTAAACTTTCATATTACTCTTTAACTGTTAATTTACCTACCGTATTAAAGGAGCTGGACGTCCAAGTTGTAAACACTCACTCACTGGTTCTCTATCCACGTGACGCCTGCGGTGCTGCCACCTATTGCCGGTGATATGTACTGACGTGAATATCGTGAGTGAGTTGCATTGGACCGGGCACCAGGCACGAAGGAATAAAACTAGTTTGCTGGCCACTGTTTGTAAACAAACCAGTTTGTTTACAACTTGGACGTCGAGCTCCTTTAATACTGCAAGTTCTAGATTTGATGTGGAAATATTTTACGGGTGTGTGTGCAAAAATTATGTTCACACAATTTTTAGCCCGCTTGGCCGCAAGGCCCTGCAGGGTTTATGCTGTGGTTGGGGTCATTGAGTGTTGGTCTGTCGTGCGATGGTCTGTACGGTGGTCCGTCCAGCAGTCCGTCTGTAAACTTTTGGTTTGTTAGCGCTCTAGCGCCTTTATTTTTTGATGAATCTTTGGTCTTTGGTGGGTGTATAGATATGGGCCTAAGATCAAGGTTGAGTTCGATTTCNAACTTTGGTATATGTTAGGTACTCATCCACTATTGTGCACAGCACTCTTGGAATTTCGATCTAACTCCCTGTCTTTCCACCAGGGGGCGTTATGTGAAAAACACATTTATGGTCATTACTCCTAAAGTAATTGTGATAAAGTGATGAAATTTTGTGTGAAGGTTTATCTGTGACAGCTTCACAATATATCATAGGGGTTTTGACCTTGACCTACTTTCAAGGTCTCAGGGGTCAAACTTCAATAAAAACCATGAGCCGTCCAAAAGTAATATATCCTCCTTCACCGTTCAGTGGAGGAGTTTGAAACTTTGGTATATATTATGTACTCATCCACTAATGTGCACAAGACTCCCAACCCCCAATGTACTTCGATCGAACTCAGCCTCTTCCCACCAGGGCTCAATATATGAAAGACACAGGAAAAATAACCATGTCACCATTACTTCCTGTCGAAAGCGGGGAGATATGCGATGGGCTCCCATCGACATTGCTCTCTTTTCAAGGTCACAGAGGTCAAAGTTTGTCTGAAATTACGAATGGCTCTTCTTGCAAGACCTTGCTTTGAAACTTCGCACATATCTACCTCTAGGCTGTGTAACTCAAATGAATTTTTGGCAGAATCTGATTCTTGACTTTGTCACTGGGGGGTCAAAACCTAAAAAACATAAAGTGTTATTTCTCCCTAATGAAGTGATGCATCTTCGTCAAATTTCTACCAAGGGTACGGTATATCTAATGAGGATACATAACATAATACTCGAGTTATTGATTTGACCTACTTTTCAAGGTTGCAGAGGTCAATGATGAAAAAAGCTCCGAACATGTCCCATTTCGTGGTGTTTGGCCTAGAGTGATTTAACCTTGTTTGTTTGTGAATCTAGGTACCCAGACCTGCCAACCCATTACAGATTTCCGTATTTAGTACGGAATTCTGCCGAAAATTGCATTTTGTTTCGGTGTTATGGACGAACCATCAAAAAGTATGATTTTAAAAATAAGTGTTAAATTTTCATTCTGTCTGACAGCATTTTATCACAGTCTCGTGCAAATCATTGCATCACACTTTTCAAATGCATTGTAAAATCTATGCATTCCTCCAAACATGCCCATGTGTATGTACATGTATTTCTGTTGTGCGCAATACAAGACTATCTTCTTGCTTCTCATGCTTTTGGCGGACATATCAGCTGTTTTCTGACAGTTCATGAGTTTGCAGTGTGATTTTAGATGTCTACCGGTAAGTGGAAGGAGAGTAGCCACGTAGCGGACCTACCAGATGGGGCTGAGAAGAAAATAAGGCAGCCGACTTATCGGCAAGAATATTCTGATGAATGGAAGGAGCTTGTGAAAGTCATCATGTTGTTGTTTTGCAATTGATGTTCTAGGCCTAGGCCTATTACACTTCACAGCAATTGTGAGTAGGCCTACAGTGAAAGTGCTGGAAAGGTTTGCTATGAGTGATCTACGCGTTACTGAGATACCCCTCAAAAATATTGAAAAACCCTGAAATTCAGGGGTATTTAGGCGTTGGCAGGTTTGGGTACCCTCTAGGCCTACATGCCCCTCAAATACATGTACTGGACTGATTTAATTTGCACTATGGCTGTCAGAGGCCATCTTACGTAGGCCTACTAGTCTCATTCCTTGCTTTCATCAGCTAAGGCCAGACTTTTTTATACCTTGTTTAGCGCACTTCAATTTCCAGAGATTTGTAGAGGTGGTCGGAAAAAAAATAAAAATAAAAATTTATTTTCTCCCTTCACAAAAGCATTCTGTAAAACAAGCAGAGCGGAGGAAGAAATAAAAATAAAATTTTATTTCAAAATAAATATTCATTGTTCTAACCATGACAGACTGTCAGGGCTTGTCCTTTGAAAAACCCAGGCGCACAAAAATTTGCTCACCTAATTTATCCTAGGCGTCATATCATGTCATATCATTTTAGTGATCAAGGGGTTAAAACGTGTGGGTCAGGTTGGCAAAGGGTTAAAGAGGACAATTTCCAACTACAGCTAATGCCTATCCCCGGAAAAACCTCAATACCAACAGGTCAACTTCATTTTGCATAAGACCTGTCACAGCCCAAAGGCTAGCCATAGTATCTACTAAAGTATGAGATCACTCCAGTGCATCACAGGAAAAAATAAAATAAAACAAGCCAAATGGCAACAACGGTTCGCTGGCATGAGGGCGAGGGGCACAGGCCTAATGTACCGTAAATAGGTCTATCAGTCAGCGCCACCATCGATGGCCAGAGAAACCAGGCTTGTCTGTATCTGAGCATCCTATTAAGATGTCCTACTTTCCCCTGTGTGGTGAAACCTGAATACAGGCGCTATGCTACTGTATGTTTATTACCGTGACCTGGTTCATCCATGAACATACGATCGATGTAGTGTATACAGAGCAGTCAGGAAATGTGGCCAACCAGACTGTGGAAATGTCCAAGTATTTGTAGTTATCAATTAAGCATGGAAGTTGTTGCTACACATGAAAGAATGAGTTGAAGTACCGTATAGTGGCTTACCTAATGAAGGGTTAGAAAAGGTATCACAATGGGTCTAATTTCCCAAGTGATGAAAAGAATGTCCACCATTTTTACTGTGCAACACCTGGTCCCCTGCCTGTTACAGCCGCTCCGCTATAGGCCTACAGTACAATA
>NMRB01002152.1:22641-37763 GCA_002633025.1 Notospermus geniculatus | reverse complement strand
TTTCTCTTTAGGGAGAGGTATTTTATTGATCGGCTCTCAGATTTTTTCCTCATTCTAAAATTACAGGTGTAGTTCTCCAGGTAGGAAGATGAATGAAAAAAAATTATTTCAATAATTTAAAAAACTCATCACTTCGAATTTAGTACAGATTTAAAGAAATTGCTCTAATTGCTGGGTTTATTTGGCAAGGAAGGGCAAGGGTCAGAATGGGGTGGAATAAAAATAAACATTTTATTTCTTTCGACTTTGAGATTTTTTTTATTGGAAGTTTTGCTGCACTGCGGCACAGCAATAATAAAGGGGCCAAGGGAGTATTACATGAGCCTTGAAGCCTATATCAGCTATAAAGGGAACAGTCAACAAAGGGGGGATCGACAACTGCTTTCATTGTCAGGGACCGTGACAGTGATGAAGAATGAGGCACCACTCATCATTTGACTCTGACGTCATGATGAGTAGAAACAATGAAATTTGTTCATCTCTCTCTCCATGAAATGGATTGGGTTCCATGGCTATCCGCTGATTTGCTGGTCAGATCTCCTCAGTCAATACATGTATCTATTTGCTTTCAGATGCGTGGCAGGCGAATCTACAGCTTAGAGATGACGCGGAGAGCCAGAGCGGGAGCACAGTGAATCTCATTCGTCAAGACAGTGAGATGAACGTGGCGTCACCAAAACCACCTCTGCCTATGACGAGGATCGATTCCGACGCATGAGCTGGAGAACAAAATGCGTCTGTAATGTAATTTTTCAAGGATCTGTGAATGTACATACAAGTTGTAGTTTTACAGTGGTGTGAATTAATATTCGAACAGAGGGAATTCAGCTTTTCATTAAAGGCAAACTGTATCCAATATCTATATCAAAAGTATTTGAAGTCAGTCCTAGAATGCACTCCTCTAGCCTGATATGTTTATTGCATATCACGAGAATGGCAAAAATATCGAAATCTGATATTTCTTGAGATTTGCTGTTATCACCATTTTGTCAGGATATTTTGTGGAATTTTTAGCTCACCGGGGTGAGCTATTACGATGGTGGTGTGTCCGTCGTCCGTCGTCGTCGTCGTCCGTTAGCAGGGCACGTTTTGTAACCGCTGGAGCTATTGATCTGAAACTTGGTACATGTACATATATACCCCTAGGTCAGATGACCCACGACACTAAGTTTCGGTCCGATTCGACTCTCAGCTTGGCCACCAGGTGGTGGAAACCAAAAACACAAAAAGTGCAATAACTCCTGAACTAATGATTAGATCATCTCCAAATTTTTATCATACGTGTATCTAATAAGGATACATAACATATATAACGGGTTTTTGATTTGACCTACTTTTCAAGGTCACAGAGGTCAAAGTTTGACAAAAGTGACGAACCTGCCCCAGTTTGTCATTATTTCACCGAGCGACTTCATATCTTGCATAAACATGCATTGGAGGGGTACCTTAAAAAATACCAAGTTTTGGCCCGATTGGACATCCAGTATGGCCACCAGGTGGCGTAACCTGAAAATCAAGTAAGTGCTATTACTCGGGAATGGCTTGACGCAGAGTGCTCAAATTTGATATTTACCTCCCTCTAGATGACCTTTACATGCACGTCAAATTTCGGCCTGATTTGACTTCAAACAAGGCCACCAGGTGGCGTAACCCAAAAATCATCAAAGTGCGGTAACTCAGGAACACCTTAACCCAAAGCGCTCCAATGTGCTATGTGGCCCTCTGCAGATGACCTTTATGTCCATGTGAAGTTTCGGCCCGATCGGGCATCCAATATGGCCGCCAGGTGGCGTAACCCGAAAATCATCAAAGTGCTGTAACTCAGTCAATGACTTGACCCAAAGCGCTCCAATGTGCTATGTGGTCCCCTGCAGATGACTTTATGTGCATGTGAAGTTCCGGCCCGATCGGACATCCAATATGGCCGCCAGGTGGCATAACCCAAAATCATCAAAGTCCTACCTGGGAATGACTTGACCGAGATTGCTCATAACTGATATACCTCCCTCTGTCATTGGACTATTATGTCCAACCCGGTGAGCACATGGTCCATGGACCATTTCATTCCCCCTTGCAACAACATGTTGAATGGGGGTATTACCTGACAGCGTTTGGAAACAGAAGTTGATATTCATACACCTGTGATTCAAGTTTGATGTCTTTGATATTTTCCAATATGTCAAATTTCGATATTTTCACCACTTTCCAGCATCTGAATTCAGCGAAAACATATCAGACTAGAGGAGTGCATATCTAGGACTGACTTCAAATACTTTTGATATAGATATTGGAATACCGAAGTGACAAATTTTGCTGAATTCCCTCTGTTCGAATATTAATTCACACCACTGTATCTTGATGCCTTATGGAAAAACTCAGTGATATTCAGGACACATTCCGTTCATAAGGATCTCGTCTATCCGGCCATTAGGGCTGATATGGATGTGGAAAGATTGAACATTTTCTGAATAATAATCCAAAGCCCTGAACACTGGTATTCTGTGGAAAGTGGACCAGCTTACGTTCAGATGCTTTGAGATTGTGATAATCCAAGTGGCATTTCTTGCAAATGTAACTGGCCATTCTTCACCTTAAAGAAGCACGGTATTGGATCGCGAATGCGTTATTTGACAGCCGATGTAGAGAGAGCCACCTAGCGGCAGTAAGACGAACTACAAAAATGCATTACGTAATTCGAGGCAATTCGCCGACAATGTAGTTATTCCCTGGTTGGAGAGTGGTGCGGTGGTGCCGGCTGTTGAGAAAAAGTGGCAATACTGTGGTCCTTTAAAGATAATGTATCATGGGTTTCATTGTTTGTTTGTTTGTGTCCCGTCTTTCTTTGTCTTGTGAGTAATTTGTTGGTGGCATGCCCCTCTAGAAATTCTTTGGATACCTAAAGTATTCAATTTGGTGGGTTGGCATGTCCCATAAGTCCAAAATAACATAATGTAAACAGCCATGTTTACAAAGATTGAATGTAAACAATGAAGACATGAAACATTATCTTTAGTAATTTATTGATGGCCATCTTTTTGGAAAAGTTCTCGTTATTTATTCAATCTATTTAATACTAATAGATCTAATAATATTATATTCATGTTAATAATTTGATGTTGATAAAGGATGATCTTGTTTGTGATATATTTGGGTGAATCTTGGGTGGACTGCGTCAGTTTCACACATGACATCAAATCATCATGATTTAGATTATTTGTGTACATGTGAGTTGTAAAATGAGCACCATTGGATAGGTTCGTGAATTCCTGCACCTAGCACAAACTGTTCCACACAATGCACCCGTTACTTTACACATTAGAACATGAAGTAGTATTTTTACTTTACACGTTAAGTATGAAATACACAAATATACAGATGAATTGCAGAAATAGAATTCGGTCGAAGCAAGAATAGATATGAATGAGTGAATCACCTTCATCCTTCAGGTTTTCAGATTCCTGTGGTCAATTGTCTTTACTCTTGTTGTAATCACATGTACTGGTACTTCCCAGAGATCATCACATGTATCCCATATTTCTATGAAGGATTCAGTATTTGTTTCGTTCACAATTATATAATTAAACTCATCAGGATATGCTCAAATGATATATTTCTACTCAAGAATATGATGACACGTCTGAAGTGAATGCTATCATGCCTTGAAATGCATGTTGATTAATGTCTGATCATGTGATATAATTAGCATGGTACTGGTGTATCAGCTGATTGATTCGATCACTATCATGCTATCATTCACTACATTTACAAGTTTTAGTGTTGTAGATCACAAAAATTTTTTTTGAACTATTCATTAACTATTGCTTTATTTCATGACTGTGATAGAGCTCATTGTGATGAAGGCATATGGCTTTTTGTCAGGGATGGTTTTAATGAGGAACATTGTAATGATCAAATTACATTAACCATTTCGCTACCAGAGCGTTTTGCATGATGTTTGCTGTGCTCCCATAATATACATCATTATGATGTAAGTATGACACAACGTACCAGGTAGTGCATTTTAGTACACAACGCCAGTGCATTACAAATGCAACACCATGGTAGCATCATGACATCATGAACCGGTGGACTAGTCTGTGGTAGCGAAATGGTCAACATTCACTGCAAGATCATGCTAGAGGTTGTTGATGTACCGGGTAATTGGCTGGCATTCATAAAAGTTAGCAAATGCTTTACTTAAATTTGCACAGCAATGTCAATATAAATGTACTACAAAATTTGAAGTAAAAGCATCTGCTAACTTTTAATTTATAAATATCAGCCAATATCCTCAGCCAGGTGTCATTTTGATCAGCTGACTTGATACTTTACTGGAGCCTGGCCCAGTCTCTCCTGAGCTTTCTGTTGAAATCGAGTAGCAGTTCCTTCAATGTCGATTTCATTTCATACTAGGCCTACGAAGGTATACATGTATATGGCGAGCTTGTAAATTTTTTATTTAACAAATGTCTGAGCTTCTACATGTGTTCATTTGTCAACCATTTCACTACAATAGACCAGATTTCTGGTCGATGACGTCGTTACGGTGCCATGGTGTCATCCAAGTGTAATGTGACTACATGACGTCGTGATGATGTCAAAATGATGCAATGTTTGGTAATAAAGTGGTTGACCAATATTTGTACTACGTTGTATTTGATGTATATTTTATGGAAAAATTTATGTATAAACATATTTTCACATTTTGTCTGGATGTCAGATGATCAAGTATTGTATTATTAAGTTTATTGCTTGGTTGGCATGAAACGAAGATTATCTTGAACTCAGGTTGAGCCACACCTTTTCCATTGTCACATCACGCCCTGGCAAACGTGAACAATTGAAAAGCTGTGGCTCAACCTGAGTTCAAGATAATCTTCGTTGGTGCACACGGGCGGCCCTTAAGCATGGCGCACACGAGCGACAAAATCAAGGCGGCTGCCGACGAGACCATCGCTGGCGACGTCGTAGGAGACCATCGCTAGCGACGGCGCTCGTCGACCACACTGGCGACCATTTTTAGCTCACCTGTGGTGAGCTTATACGATGGCCGAGCGTCCGTCGTCCGTCGTCGTCGTCCGTCGTTGTCCGTTAGCAGGGCACGTTTCGTAACCGCTGGAGCTATTGATCTGAAACTTGGTACATATATACCCCTAGGTCAGATGACCCACGACACCAAGTTTCGGTCCGATTCGACTCTCAGTTTGGCCACCAGGTGGCGGAAACCAAAAACACAAAAAGTACAATAACTCCTGAACTAATGACTAGATCATCTTCAAATTTTTATCATAGGTGTAGCTAATAAGGATACATAACATATATAACGGGTTTTTGATTTGACCTACTTTTCAAGGTCACAGAGGTCAAAGTTCGACAAAAGTGACGAACCTGCCACAGTTTGTCATTATTTCACCGAGCAACTTCATATCTTGCATAAACATGCATTGGAGGGGTACCTTAAAAAATACCAAGTTTCGGCCCGATTCGACATCCAATATGGCCGCCAGGTGGCGTAACCTGAAAATCAAGTAAGTGCTATTACTCAGGAACGGCTTGACGCAGAGTGCTCAAATTTGATATTTACCTCCATCTAGATGACCTTTACATGCATGTCAAATTTCGGCCTGATTTGACTTCAAACATGGCCACCAGGTGGCGTAACCCAAAAATCATCAAAGTGCTGTAACTCAGGAACGCCTTAACCCAAAGCGCTCCAATTTGCTATGTGGCCCCCTGCAGATGACCTTTATGTCCATGTGAAGTTTCGGCCCGATCGGACATCCAATATGGCCGCCAGGTGGCGTAACCCGAAAATCATCAAAGTGCTGTAACTCAGGAATGCCTTAACCCAAAGCGCGCCAATGTGCTATGTGGCCCCCTGCAGATGACCTTTATGTCCATGATTCACTTCTTGACTTGGCCACCAGGTGGCTAAAACCACAAACACAAAAAGTGCAATAACTCCTGAACTAATGACTGGGTCATCTCCAAATTGTTATCATAGGTGTATCTAATGAGGATACATGACATATGTAACGGGTTTGTGATTTGACCTACTTTTCAAGGTCACAGAGGTCAAAGTTCAAAATTTTGTCTTTAGGTGACACGTTTCATGGCTATTTGACCTAATATATTCTAACTTGGTGTGATCAGGTGTCTGGGTACCCTCTGTACCTGGAACTCAAGGCTTGCTCGGGAACATTTCGATTGAACATATTGTCGACATTTGTTCTTCTGGTACATTCACCCAGGTGAGCACATGGTCCATGGACCATTTCATTGTGAAGAATCCGCAAACGACCACGACCTCCGGGAGCGACTTTGGCCACAGACCATCGTCAGGTCGCATCGCATTATTTTGCGGATCTTTTTCCTGGTCGGCCGACAAGTCGCGAAGATAATCGGCCTTGGCGACCAAAGTTCAACATGTTGAATTTTGGTCGCCAGGATCTTCAGTCGCTGAGCGCAAAAATACGTTTTTTGAGGGGAGGATTTGTCATAGCATAAATAGTCCGCATATGATGGAACGACCACCTGAACCGATCAGGCATGTCAGGTAGGCGATGAAACTGATTAGTCGGTCGACCAAAGCGACCAGTCAGTTGGAACGACGATTTGCCGCAGACATGGGGTCAAATCTATCAGATTTCTGGTCGTTTTGGCAGTCTTGTCGGCTGCGCCTTGATTTTGTCGCTCCTGTGCGCCATGCTTTAGTGTCATTTATGTAAATTGATCAAAGGTACAGCAGTTTGCCTCAAGGGCGATAACAACCGGTTTGAAAACAAGATAAATATTCCAGCTTCGAACTTTTTTAGTTGACTGAGGTAGCAACATTCACAAATTCACTTATAATATCAGCACATAGGGAAAAAGATCACAATTTGTGCACATAATGTATGTTTATGTAGTACTGGTGCCGGTATTCTAACATTAATTTGCACCGAATTATAAATGTATGTTCGCACTGCTCCTGGGACTGTCACTGCTTCATGTTCATGGAATTTAATCTGCTGTGGTACATGAAGTATGTTTCAGGAATTCTTATTCGAACGACAGCTTGTTTGATCAGCTGGAAAACCCATAGTTATGAAAAATGTGTGGCGGTGTAGGAAAACCCATCGGATGTCGCTACTGTTTACCAGTTACGTAGTACATTTGAGTTATTGAAAGGTGCGGGTTCCCCAAGGCCATTAACACTTTCCTGAAATCCGACATTCACTGGGTTTTCCTAGACTGCCACACAAATGGTAAATTTCTCTTAGTTATTTCCAAACTTGACTAACCCTGAGTGTCGATGAGTGGGTGCTATCATCCTCTCCAAGTAAACGTGAGGCAGTCTAGGAAAACTTGTCTGATGCCACTGAGTGATCAACAAGGGCTGTCAGATTGCCTGTGCATTGATCTGCTACTGTTCACCTGTTACGTAGTACATTTCACCTATTGAAATGTGCTGGTTCACCAAAGGCCAAACACCTCAAATGCGACATCCGACGAGTTTTCCTAGACCACCTCACAAGAGTGAAGTACATTTGTGACCCTCCACTACAAAACCAGTCGGAAGTCGCATGTAAAATGTGCCTAAACATACTGAGATGACACCAGGAGATAAAGAGATAAAATCACTCAAACTTCACAATAGACAGACATTACTGAAATGGACAGATAATTCGGTACCAACCTGCCAACCTCGGAGCGACTTCCGACTGGTTTTGTGGTGGAGGGTCACATTTATGGAAAGTTGACATAATTATGTTGTGATTCAAATAGGCTGCTACATGGTATCATCCGATTGTGGCCTCTTCGTGTTTTCAGAGAGAATGTACTGGAATGTGCACTGTTGGGGCACGCAGAGAATAATCGCATGTTATATCATTTCTTCATTGCTGATACTGTAATGTATTTTAGATGAATAAAGTAATGGTTTTACAATATGCACAACTCAAGGATTTGTTTTAGACTTCCATCATAAAAGCACACTGTAAGTATAATATGTCATTCTGATTCAGCATTCAAGGCCTTGAAGCTGAAAAACCAAGTGCATGGCATGGCATGTTGCTATCCACTCATTCCACCCACCATGTGATCAGTACTCCATCCAAGACAACCCTAGGGCCAAGAGGTTGATAGTAGAGCCACTGGCTTAATTGAACCACCCACTCTTGTGCTTCCCCTGGATGAAAGATAGGACTTCCTACTCAGTGGCGACCCTGTCATCTGTTGGTCTGTTAAACTGGCATGTTTTGCACATGAATCTTGTTGGGGTGGTGGCTCTTGCGGAGGGCCCGGAACAGAACTGAAATTCTTCACTTGATCTGCATTCTGCTTTCCACGAGACATTTTCCGTAAACTGAAATCACCAAATATCTCATTCGAGAAGCATATATCAAACAGAAAGTGATAGGGTTGGAGCTGGATTTTTGACACACCAAGTGCAATGGTAAGTAATTTAAACTTTTTCCTCCAAGGGGGGGGGGACAATCTGACGAAGTCAAAAAGAGCAATACCGGGATTTAATTTACCGTCATTTTTGCAAGCTGATTCTCCTGTCCTCGGTGGCCATAAAACCATTCAATACAACGATGGCAGTGCTTGCATGCAGTCCGGCAACATCTAAGCGCGACCCAATGGAATGCAAAGTCATGAGACAGAAATTTGCAGTTGTTTTCAATTATGCATTCAACCTGCGTAACCAGTGACAATCCATTGCACACTATTGGGCACCACTAAAGTCTGTTTGTATAGCCTACCGGTAGTCTGATTGCGCTGTCGATCGGTTATTCAAGAGTTGAGATCCGTGGAAAATCAACTACGGTACATGTAATATATTGCCTAACTTCCGCATTCCATTGGGTCATGCTTAGATGTTGCCGAACTTTACCTTTAATTATTCTGCATCAAAACAAAATGAGTGTGTTCAAAATACAAAGACAGATCGGAAATGAGAGCAACATAAATGGGATGGGATGTGGGACAGGATGCCCAGAAGCTCCCATAAGATGGAAAAACTTGAACGTATATAGAAATAATTATCTTTTTATTTAAAGTTCAAATTAGATACATGATAGACAGAATTACAAAAAGTCTACTCCTGCAGCTGAGACTTTGCACTAAAGGCTAAATACCATACAAACATTGCTATAGTTGCTGCTAAAAATTCACTCTGGACGATAGGACCTTTCCATGCTCCCTGATGGTTGACTTCAATGGTGAACAATGGCTTGACAGAGGCAGTGTTTTCATTACTTCTTTGGACCTAGGAAGTAAAAGAGAAAGTACATGTATAGGTATTGTTTACAATCAAGAAGAGCTGTTCCTAATGAGGTACCCGCGGAACTAACGTCATGACGCGGCGCTGCGATCGATGCGCCCGAAGTTTCTTTTTTCTAACGTTATTTCCATTTATTTCTGGAGTGAAAATAACCCGTTTCTGTTGGTCGCCTGACAGTAAACTTTACATCATTCTGTAGCTGATGAAAATTTCTTTAATCTTGCTTTTTTCCTTAAAATGAAGAGATAGGTTGGCGATAAAAGCAACGTTTTTGTCTCATTTATTCCTGTAGAAAAATGTACAGGTCACTTTTTCATGACGCAACGTCAACACCTAAAATGACATCAATGACGTTGCGACGGGTCGTTCGATCACATCGCCACCGCGTAGCAAAGTTTGTCACGCGGGTATCTCATTATGGTAATTAGAAGAAGTAGAAGGATTCATGCCAGGGCCATGCAGCTGGATGCATGATTACACAAGATAAAAAGATAATTATAGATAAAGTTATCATGATTATAGAGGAAGGGCAATATTCAAGAGTTTTGAAGGGTTAGATGGATACACCTTTCTTAAAGGTGAACTGCATGAACCAAAACACCATAGTGCCACAGTATGGTGGTCTACGGAAATGAATTCAAAGTTCTTCAGAACATGATAGACTACTGTTGTTTTAGGTAGCGCCACTGTATTCCACCACTGGCTTTCAGTGGAGACACATCGAGAGGTGATGTTTAAGTGGCAAAATTTGCAGGCCATGCCCGGGAAGCTTTGGTGTGGCGGTCTAGGAAAACCCGGCAGATGTCGCATTTGAGGAAAGTGTTAATGGCCTTGCTGAACCTGCACATTTCAATAGCTGACATGTACTACGTAACAGGTAAACAGTAGCTAGGCCTAGTACATGTAGATCAATGTACAGGCAATATGACAGCCCTTGTTGATCATTCAGTGACATCCGCGAGGCTTTCCTAGACCGCCTCACATAAAATATAATACAGGTGTAAAGTGTGTACAGATGTGTACCGTATTGTATGGCAACATGCAAAGATCTGAGCACAAACCTTTCTCAGGGATGCATAGCCTTCATCATCAAACAGCCTAACAGAGTATGTCCCTTTGGGTAGTTTATCATGTGAATTACTCCAGCTGACCTGAAAGACACAACAGTTTTAAAATCAATGAACATCCACAACATCAATCTATACTATAATGGACGGTAGCCATGTTGGATTTTGTTATCAACCTGAGTTGACCTGTATCTGCTATACCTTGCTATGTAATGACTGTACACAGTTACGGTGGACCGGACTCTCTGCCCTATCTCATCCTTAGTTAGGGCTTGAAGCCTACGAAGAGCGGCCTATGTGTACAGTACAATTGGAGGAACGTGTTTTCGTTTACGGTTTGGTTTTAAAAGAAGTGCTGATTTACATGAAAAAGAGAGAAAATCAAATGTGTGGTGACCTGCGCTGCCATCTACAAGAAGGTCAGTGATCTACCTACCTGTAAGAGTGGCTGGACAGATACAGAGTGGGGCTCATGTTATGTGAACCGAGCTACCATGAATTTGGGTCACCTTTGCATTAGGGTGATTGAAGAGATGTAATAAACCAGACGTGATGCTGCTGTTTAGAAAGTCAAAACTCCTCACTGCTCATGGATTTGACGGTTAATAAACTACCCCTGTCCAAACAAACTCATCAATAAAGCAACAGACCCTCTACCTCAGGATATTCAAGGACAAACTAACTCCCCCAAAATGTGCTCGCCACGGGTCAATATGCTATAGTAATTTTCAATTGCAGTTGAGTTCTCAGTACAGTCACACCCTGTTACTAGTATTGCCAATCTGAGAGGACCCTAAATTTGTTTCGTTCTGTGTTTCGTTGACATTATTCGCAATTCCTTATTAGAATTATACTAATGTACCTGATACTTGGTGCCATCTTGTGACTGTGTTGCAGGGAGGGTTCTATCATTTATGTCAGCATACAAGTTGATATTCTGAAATAAAAAAGAAAATAAGACACAATATTGAGAATTATGGAACTTGTTTCACATGTACTTTTATTGTCATAAGTGAATTTTCATATCTTTTAGCACTGCTTTAAAAGATGACGTTCAACATTTCTCATCCTGTACATGTATTAATTAAGGCTTGCGGTCACTTCACCTTTTCAGCCTATGCTCCACTGGAGTGCAGTGGATGTGGATTCCATTGAGCGCAATCGGAAGGCGGAGAGTGATATCAACCCTTGATGGTGCAAAATGGCATTCCTCACCTTCAGTCCATTCTTACAAACAAGAGAAAATTCTATCACAACAACTGTCTTTGTTGATAAACTGGCCTCAGATGTTGTGTAAACTTTCGATGTCACACTTGGGCCAAGGCAAGTGTCCCCTGAAAGTAAAGGGAACATTGAACTAGAATAAAATTGCGATGTTTACATCCACGTTTAAAAATAGAAAGCCAATCACAAGCGAGAAAATTACAAGCTGCATGGTGTCACTACCACCGATTTGTTCGCGGTGAACGGTGGATTCATTTGGAATGAATAAAAGTGATCACAAATAAAGTCAACTTTTCAAGCGTCAAGTGCAGAAATCTTGGCCACCCAGTCCCAGGCAGGCGGCAGGCCTGTGGCACAGCCACTGGCTGAGTGTGCTGTGTCGTGTCGTGTGTGTGTGTGTGTATGTAGCTACACACCGCCAGACACAGCAGCACACACACACACACACACACAACAACACATGCACACAGGCATGCATAAGCCAAGTCAGGTCCTCTTAGCATCCTGCCTAGGCCTAGCCTACTCTTCAGCTAGTATAGTATAATTAGTTGTATTCAGCGTGCACTGCACCATCCATGCATGCATGTGCACATGATGCACTGTCATTCGGAACACCTCGGGTCTTTCCGTCATTGTTCGGGAAAGCCCCTCGGATGTCATACAGTCATGCGCGGAGTGATTCTGGACGTGATCGTAGCATTGGATCAGTACACTATTGACATGATTGAGTACTAAAACACACAAAATGATCATATAATGTGTGATTTTCGTCATTTCAGTACTATATTATATATATTAGCGAACTATTTCTTAGCGGAAGAACACTCCGCCAGTCTGCGTAATCGGCGCGACGCATCACATATCCTTCCATTTCAATATGGTCGCTTATGTATGACATTAGAGATTGAAATCTGGCAAAGTTTCAAGCTCTAAGTTGAGAATGGATGCACTGTGTGGTGCACACTGCACTGCTGTGCTGCTGCTGTGCTGTGCTCGTGCTGCTGGGTCACTGGAATGATGGCTGGAAACCCTGTTCAAAGCCTGCCTGCCTAGACATCAACGTGCAAACAAGTAATTTTTTTGCTTCTGAATAGGATAATGAAAAGGAGGGTTGAATCCGAAACCTACCATTTGCCACAAAAGGCAAGATGATACAGAGAGCCACGTAGAACAGAACGTTCGCCATTTTGTATCGTCAGCTAAAAGTGAATCACGTGATTCAGGTAGACTGGTCCCCTGTCCGCGAACCGCTCCGCTATTACGTACACTCTTACACGAAAGTAAAAAGACGCCAAGTTTTCCTAAATATCTCAATAAACCGTTGGAACAACAGCAGTGGTATTTTACAGTTTGAAGTCACGGCCTAGGCCTGTTCCCGTTGAGTTTTCACGTGAAAAAATGACATGACCACAAAAATCTTGTATAGAGGCCAGGGGCTGGGCCCAGTTTCACAAAGAATCTTAAGTCTAAAGTTGGACTTAAAGTCATCATGTGACCAGGTTTCAGCAAATCAGATGACTTCATTTCAGACTTAAGTTTTTTCTTAGACTTAAGATTCTTTGTGCAAGTCTCAGAAGTAATTGTCTACATTTTTAAATGGAAAAGGTACAGCTTTTAATAGGCAAGTAGAGTAGGCCTAAAAAATGAAGAAAGAAAATTTGAAATTGGAAGTTTTCAAAAATTATGCCAAGGCGGAAGGCCTAAGGCCATGTAAAAAAATAGTTGGTTAGCATCCTCCCACTCCCAGTTTTCTGAGGAGGGCGGGAGTTTAAAAAAAAATTTTTATTGAGTTTGAGATGCATGTTACCATGGATGGTAATCATGGCAACCTGAGGGAAATTCCAAGTGTAATAGGTATGAACCGAAATAAAAACTACTTTCTATCCATTAAAACTGTGTTGTTTTATTTAAGCATCCCAGCCTACAATTTATCACTCTTTTGGCAATGTTTGGAAAGGTTTTTTGAAAATAAAAAAATAAAGAAAATTTTGAGGAGGGGGTGATTTCCATGGCGGGAGGGGGATGCTAACCAACTATCGGCAATCTCGTGGGTAATATCGCAGTCCACAGGAATGGGGACAGGGGAAAACTTCACAAAATTGGTGACAAAATGCACCAAAAATATTTCTTATGTGAAATAAACCCCAGTTGACGGTAGTTGTCTGTAGTTGTCGGTTATAGTGCGACCCATTTTTTTTACATGGCCTATTGTCATTTTTTTCTTAATTCATTAAAATTGATATTTGGCAACACACTCAAGGTTCTATGCCCAACATGTTGCTACAGAGTGGGTAGTACAAATACATTGCTGTAGCGCCAACTGTTGCTCCAACGGTTTTGAGATTATTTAGGAAAACTTGGTGTCCTTTTACTTTCCTACAAGAGTGTACGTACAGAGGGGACAGATGACCAGTCGAGTTTTAGTGTCATCTCCTTATACTAGAGGGCGTTCAAGATGGCATATTCAGGCCAGCCAGGTGGTTTTGAGGACGACGATTTTGATGGAGATGGCTTCGTCTTGGGCGATTTCGATTCCTCAAGATATGATACGGCTACATATCCATCATTCCCTGGCCCTTCAGCGCCGGAATCAGCCGAATCTCCCAGTAATAGGAACGGAAACGACACGGTACACACAACGTTACTCGCACTCTCTCACTCAGCAGCATGACAGGCTGACGTATGGGCGGTTATAACCGCAAATAAAGACGTTACAAAATAAAGACGTTGTTGTTGTCATTTTCTCTAGACGTTGTGGTGATCTCGAGTTGTAGCTAAGAAAGATGGCAGATGACGCTGCACTTTCTCTAGACTAGACGTTGTGGTGATCTGGAGTCATAGCTAAGCAAGACGACAGATAGATGGCGCTGCACTTTTCTAGACGAAAACACCCGAAGTGTTACGAATGATACAGCGCCACCTTTCCCTTACGTCTTTCTCTTAGCTACAACTCAAGAATGAATGAATGAATGATCATGTGAATGACTGCAGCGCCATCTGTCGTCTTTCTTAGCTACGAATACAGATCATCACAACGTCTAGAGAAAATGACTAGCTACAACGCCTTTATTTTGTAACGTCTTTATTTGCGGTTATAACTGCCCATACTGATGCACAGGCACATGGAATTCACATCCCCTGCCCTGGTGGTAGTTATGGTAACCATACACTGGAAATAATTTTGGCTCAAGGTGAGCCAAAAAAAGGCCGGCTCAGCTGTTCAAAAATGGCTAATGAAAGTGGCTCAATATGAGCCAAATATGGCTCAATGTGAGCCAAATATGGCTCACACTGACCAATGATTGGCTCAAATCTGAGCCAATCATTGGTCAATGTGAGCCATATTTGGCTCACATTGAGCCATTTCATTAGCCATTTTTGAACAGCTGAGCCGACCTTTTTTGGCTACAGATTGAGCCAGTGTTTGAGCCAACTGCGGCTCAACCTTAGCCAACGTTAAGCCAGTTATGACTGAGTGAAAGCCAAGTGGCTCAAACTCGATTCAGTTAGGCCTGTCAGTTTTGACCACCATGACCAATGCTCTATGATCAGCAAATCAAATA
>NMRB01002151.1:68129-104034 GCA_002633025.1 Notospermus geniculatus | reverse complement strand
AGTTCACTGAGTTTCCTCAGGTTGTAAACCCGGTTTGTGTTCCCATCTGAATCTTGAATTTCTTCATACAGAGTCTGTGGCGATACGTATCTGTTTGCCATGGTCTCGCTACTCCCGACTGGTTTACCAGCGCTCCAGACACCTTGGAAGTATTCAGCCAATGCTTTGTGGTATGACGGGGCCTTGTCCTTCTGGTTAAGGTACCTCTCTTCGGCAGCCTCCACAAACTGAGACTGAAACCACTGCAGAGGTCTGCAGGCGTCTGCACTCCGCTCGACGACGTAGTCCTTCAGATCTAACCGCAGACGCAGCCAGGATACAGTCGGGCAGCGCCGAAATGGCGGCTTGATTTGATTCTGCATGTCATCCATGACTGCATCATCAAGGGACAGAAGATCTTCCATCTCGTTATGGGTGACGCCATTTTTCGCCGCAGTGAGATAACCCAACGCACGGCGGACGAGGGGCTCGCCATGGGTCGCCTCCAAGCGGGCAAACATGACACTAACAGCTTTCTTGACCGTGTCTGACAGCTTCATCCTGTCGAGAGAAATATAAGACGGCCACAACAACGCCTCCTCGTAACTTATTTTCAAGTACAATGGCAGGGGGCATTTCTTGAACGCATCAATGATGATATCAAATTGTTCATTAGTAAGACCTCGGTTGGCTGTCTTCAGCCAGTGCTCTAACAGAACAACTGCGTCCCCTTCGTGCATTTGTGGCACCTCGACGAAGTTCTGTCCTTTTGGGAATGTGCTCTTCAAACAGTTGTAGGAGTCGTATCTCTCGTCTGGCAGAGTTGAAACCAGGTGGACGTGCTCGGGGAGTTCTTTTGGCAACCAGGCTACTCGACGTGCATCGAAGTCATCTGAAATGGTAGGGTTGAACTGTAAAATATCATACGCAGGCGAAACATGAAAACGTTTGGGTTAAAACTCAGTCCTCCGTTCGTGGAAGAGATTTTACTATATACAGAACAAAAGAAAGAAAACATTAACTGATATACTTCTGGTAGCTCGACTAGAAAGTGCCAGCCTGAAGAAGACCCCGGTTGGGATCGAAAATTTGCAAGATTCTGGAAGTTAACTTCGGGGCCATCTTCACGCAAAATTCAAAATTCCATATTCGTATGGCCATCTGGTGTCTAATTTCGGGAGAGTGTGACACGGGCTAAATCCTCCATGGCCGTGCCATATAGTAGCTACAAGGGGTTCAATGCACCATCTCCCGGGTCATTCCATGTTGTAGAAGCTCACTTTCCAAGGTGTTTTTTTTCATAAATTGGGGAGTGTTTGAACAGTGTTTGATATCGAAAGCACAAACAGGCACCAATGTAAAACTAGAACTGAGAATTCACTAAAAGTGAATTCATGACCACACCACAAATGTTTTGGCCAGAAGCTGGTTTGTTATGTTGACGTAAGATGGCGGTGTTCGAATGCTGTATTATACTATAGTACGACGAACTGCCGAACGATCGATCAGGATGTAGGCCTACACAGGCACGACATCGTGCCATGCATAGATCTCGGTTCTATTTATAGACTCCGATTCTATTTATAGACTACGGCGATCCCGATTTATTTAGCTGAAAATGTTCATTATCTCAGCCAAAATTGAATGAAAGTGCACAGGAATCTTTTGATCGCGAGAGAACAATTAGATCTTTAGACTGAGCAAGTCAGATTTGATGTGCATGCCCTAGTTTGACCGAAAACGTGGAGGAAAGAAAAAGTGGTAGAGAAAAATTTTGCGTCCTGCGAAAACAATACTGACCACACCACTGAGTGGTGGTGTGCATGGTCATAATAAAAGAAGGTTTTATTGAAATGATATGGTGTATGTTAGCTATACTAAGTCAAACAAGGCATTTTTTCCATTTTTCCTCCAATTCTGATGTTCTTGTGAATTGCCTCATTATTAACCAATCAGGTAAAACGATTTTCCTCCGTGGTGTCAGTTTTGTAATGCCACTATCCATATTGACAAGGAGACATCAGCAGATATTGGCGTGTTCAAAGCAAAACCTCCAAAATTCTGTTCATGTAAACTATTTTTGCTCTTGTAACGTCAGTCACACATAATTATGCAATTATTGTGATTATGGCTTTGATTTGTAACATGGCAAGGAACAACAAAACAACATAGCATGCAACCTTCCATCCTAGAATAAAAACAGTTGTTTGCCCTTCATTGATAAAAGACAATGTTGCAGTAATGTCGATGTAAGCTTATTTTCCTGTGACCATTTTTTTGTAACGTCAGTCACACCCATAGTTTTGAGTGCTGTCATCTTGTACGTACAAAGCACCAACCAAATTTCCTTCCAGCACCAGGTAGACCTAGCTCCTAGCATAGGCCTACCTCTCACAAGATATGAAAGCTCAGGGGCTGATCGTTTTAATACAAGGACACTTCAAAAGGACCATACTCTGAGACGCGTTCTGGTCATTTTGCAATTGGACATGTCCTCCTCAATGCAATAAACTGCTTGAATGTGAGGGCACTGTTTGCCGGGGGGGGGGGGGGCGTTTGCAACCCCCCCCCCCGTGATGCCCATGGAAAGTTGAATATTTACCTGATAACTGATTCAAAGAGTCAATGAAGATGATAAGTGGTTGTTCCTCCGTCGCCTGAGAGATTCTGAAGCTAAAGTCGTTCATGATACCCTTGTAGTCGTCAGGTAATTCTTCCGGGTCGTTCCCGAAGATTGAGCAGAGCTGGGTACAAATCCCCTTTAGGAGAAGGCGGATGTTGGTTGACCCTGATGTCACACCGATCATGCGCACAATGGTGATGGAGCTCTTCCTGAAAATGTAGTCAGGATAGTTTCATTGTCATGCATGTTTCTGAATACACTTGACGGAGAAAAAGCATTAAGCCTAGCGCACATCGACCTTGCGACTGGAAGCAACTGAACGCGACAGTCGCTATCGATGTGCGCGTTCAGCGCACATCCGTTACGACTGGTCATTGCGGCAACAAGTGGCACAATCCAGTCTTCAATCTGGAGCGCGCACATCGAACAGGCAACTGAACTGAATGCTACATGGAAATTGTCGATGTCCTCCGAGCGGACCACTCGGGATTCCATCACATGACCAGGTGTGCTCCACAAACAAAGGAAATTCATTGTCAGACGGCCCACATCGACAGCGACTGAAGAGAACTAGAAGCAACGGTCGGCAACGAGTAGAACATGAGCAACTGGCTGTTACGGTCGGCAATAGTGTTGCGGGGGCGGGCACATCGACCTTTTTGAGCATCTAATCAGTTGCTGCTTTTTCCAGCCAGTCACCCACCGTTGCCGGAAACGCCATTGCGGGTAGTTGCTTCCAGTCGCAAGGTCGATGTGCGCTAGGCTTTTAGATTGTGCTCTGCTGGTTTTTCCAGCAGCATGGTGTATTGTTCGCACTACAAAATCCAGGATCGTTCATCACTACACAGGCAAAATGACGTACATATGGCGGACGTACAGCTACTTTTATATCCACCGTATAGTACAATGCATCATCCTCTGGACGTCCGGTGTACGTATGGCTTACGTACGGAAAAATATGTCCGCCGAGTATATGCCATACGTATGGCATACGTACGGCATACGCCATATATCCCGCGTACATACGACGACGTACATACAAATTGGATCTAGCTACTTTTATATACGGTATATATACGCAACCAGGACTGGCGGACGTATGCCGTATACACGCCATACGTCCGCCAGATGTACGTCAATTTCCCTGTGTACACCAGTAAGCATGGTAAAGCCCCGCTTCTAATTTGGTTCCCGAACCCACCGCTAGGGCTAAGAAGGTTTGGAACTGGCTTCTGAGCATTTCCTTTTATGGCGTTACTATTTTGAGAATCACTTCCGGTTCACTATGAAAATATAGGCACGTGGTTGGCAAATGTCACAAAGCGAATTCAACATGTTCAAGAGAAACGCCTAACGTTTTCGGCCACTATACATCGAAAAACAACTCGTCACCGACGCAACCATCGAACGCAACCATTGAGAAGCGGAGAAGTTTATTTGATTCAGAGGCTGGTAAAAACAACAAACTTGCTGAATTGTTGGTGAAATTCGGCAGTGACCTGTGTTGCAGGCACCGCGTACATGTGCAGAAAATGTCGCGGAAACCTTGATGCTCTCGAAAATGCATACAGTGCATTCAAGGCAAATCGGAGCGGTTTTCACAGGCATTCAGATAATTAACATGCCATGTATTGTTAAACCATCGAAGGATTATCCAAAACCCTGTGAAAACCGCACACCCGAAAAATGACAGTTCCACCAGAACACAAAACGGGAAGTAGTCCTACTTGGTGGAAATACAACTTAGTTACATATTCTCTGATGCATCTGGCAGCTGATGGAATCTTACCCGACTGTGTGTCCAAATGATTTGAACGACCAACGACAATATCGCGCGACCTTTCAAAGGCCTGTCGCACTAACCACTAAAGCGGGAATCCACCTGTGATTTTCAACCTGATTTTGCTTTGCGACTTGCTTTGCAACTGGGCACTCGATCGCCATAGTGGACTAGCTAGATGTGATTTCCACCAATGGCAAAGATTTGACCAATTTCAGGTCGGCGACTGGTATCGGTTCCTTGCGGTCGTATCCAGTCGCAGGTAGCAGGTCGCAAAGCTAGTCGCAATGCAGAAAATCAGCAGTGGATTCCCATGCCTTTCCGTTTGAGGGGAGCTAAAATGTGCATGCACCTCGCTAACAATAGAATTTCTATTGTTTGCGAGGCGCATGCACATTTTGGCTCCCCTAAAGGCCCGTTTACACTAGGTTGCACCAAGTTGCAAGTTGCTGCAACTTGCAACTTGTTGCAAACTACCTGGGGCGGTTTACACATAGAAAAATCGATGCAACATCCAGCGTGATCGAGTTGCAACAAGTTGCATATCCGTTTACACATGCAACTTTTATGAAACTTTTTGGTCTCATCAGGTTTATGCAACAAGTTGCATGAAGTTGCATATGAAAAGTTGCATGTGTAAGCGGGCCTTTAAACGGAAAGGCCTGGATTCCTATCTGTAGAGCACGTTCTGAGCCTACTCACCCTTTAAGCCACTTGTACGTGTCCTTGGCCGCCTTCGCCATGAGTGAAGTCTTACCAGATCCTGATCTCCCGTACACAACCAGAGGATGGCGATATTTCGAACGCACGTAGCGTTTTATTGTGTTCAGCAGCTCCTTCCGACCATGGAATTGTCGGGCCCTATAACGAGATCGTATAATGATCTTCAGTCACTAGTCATAAAATGAAAAGAAATCCTTCGAGTAAGATACAAAGAGGAAGGCTCATTGACATGGTTAGTACACCTGGGCCCTATTTTTTTTCAAGTACTTTTCAAGGATGATTTGGAGATTTTTCAAGGACTTTATTCTTGAAAAGCAAGGGAGAAATACACAAACTTTCATATCAAAATAGAACATCTCTAGCGGAAAACAGGCCACAAGAAAACGAAAACTTTTTTTCCGACAGGTCTTTTTATTTTTCAATGACTTTTCCAGGAATTTTTACAGCTATTCCATTTTTTAAGTACTTTTCCATAGCTTTTCAAGGTCACTTTTTTTCAAGTACTTTTCAAGGTTTTCAAGGACCTGTACGAACCCTGATTGAGGCCCGTATGCACCGGTTCAGGATAAGTTTTATCTTAACTCCAGCTGAGCAGGTGCCTGTTTCATAAAGTGACTTTGAGCTAATGGTACCTTTAACCAAATAGAAAATGCATTGAAGTAAATGGTACCATTAGCTTAAAGTCACTTTATGAAACGGGCCCCTGATCTTTAACTTCAGCTGAAATTCCGCTTATCCCAACTTGAGCTGCAGCACATTTGAGTTACTTAGTCTACCCTCCGACGTGGCTTAAGCCAGACTTGAATGCTTAGCTTCAGTTGGTGCATACCGAGTTTAAGCTTAATTCCAACTTAAGTCAGACTTAAGCTCAATTTTAGCTTAAGACGCAGTGGTGCATACGCCGATACGGGACTTAAAGCCTCACAGTATTGAATTTTACGACATTTTCAAAGTGTTAGGACTGTGCAGGTAGAGGTGTCATAGCCTTGTGATGGTCCCCAAAATGCTTGCCTGATCAAAGAATCAAGGAATCAAAGAATCAAGACCTGGTTTTCAGTACACAATGAAAAAACTGCAGGCAGAGCTCTAATGCACTCAGATAGAATGTAGTACATTTTACACTGCACTAACGTCAGAGGACGTAAGCAATTTCTGAATTCAATACAGTGTGGCTTTAAGGAACGAATCTCATCCCTGAACGTAAATGACGTCGACGTTGCCTCAGGGGTAGTCAATGAGTTTGAGGTCCTAGGATTTTACTATGAACCACATACCTCTCATGGCAAAAGTCCACGTGCCTCGCCACCTCTTCGTACAACTGTATCTTCCACGTGTACCTCTTTTTGTCCTCTTTGACCAGCGCCTCCAACCTCTTCAACATGGTGCTCTTGAAATCTACGGCAACCTTCTCGAAGTACTTATCGTGGGCCCTCACTCGTTCGTCCAGACCCTCGGACGACCAGTTGACCTCGTAAAATCGCTTATTTTGTTTGGAAAGCTGGAACATGATATGATTGCAAATAATGTTTCTGTAAAGGCACATTTACACATGGCAAACTTTTTATGGCAATCTAGGGCACCTGCGATCTGTAGCAAGCTACCCTGTGATATTTACACGTACATGTAACAACCTAATGCAACCTTTTCCATTTTGATCAATGGAGTAATGAAATGGTCCATGGACCATGTGCTCACTGGGTTGGACATAACAGTCTAATGACATGAGAGGGATGAGCAATCTGGGTCGAGTCATTCCCGAGTAGGACTTTGATGATTTGGGGGGCCACCTGGCGGCCATATTGGATGTTTTTAATCTGAATGTGAATGACTGGTCGCACAAAGGCCAGTTCCGTGGATTGCCACTAGGGAATGAGCTCAGCTATAGGTAGCCCCCCGCCTTAAACGTACTTTAGTATTTACGGGGGGATTTACTGCTTTGAGTACACGTCTATAAATTTTAAATCTTTGTTTCGCTCGTATTTGGACTTGTAAAGCAACAATATTTCACCATTCGGAGAAAATTTAGTTTTAAATTCGCTAGACCTCTCACGCCTAATAGTAATTAAAATGAGAATTGGTTTCAAAGAACTCGTCGTGGACATGGGTTTTATCCTCACACACTTCACATCGTATCCTAAAAATACCATTTTGGACATGTGTTCGTAGGCCGCAGACCTATTTATTGTTTGAAACTCAAAATATCTTTGACGGTGTCCACTCCATCTTGAACCACAAGGGCGCCCGTAGATATACGATGTTTTAGCCCCAACTATCTGACCGACATACCCGTTTTTCGATCGAAAAAGAAAGAAACCAGGTTTCTTAACATTACAGTCAAGGATCACGTCACTTTCAACAGTAAACGTCCAATAACCAAATTTGTCACAAGGGTGTGGGAGTTTGAGGGCCACTGCATTTGACAGTTTGACCGGTTTACCGACGGTAATGAATGACATCGTGTAGACAGTGGCTTTTCCACCTTCGGGAAATTTATTATCGCACAAGAACATCACTTTGTTATTTTGAAGTGGTGGTATGTGCTTGGAATGTAACCAAAAACAACGGTCGTATTCCGGTTCTTCCAACATGTATGCGACTGACTGATTAAAAAGGAACTGAAAAGTGAAATTTCTGAATTGGATGTTGAGAAAAACTAGAAAACTTCTGTTGTATATATTACAACTTCCTGCTAGATCATAAGAACTCTTATATTTCAGAGAGTGAAAAAATTGCCAAGTGTTATTTCTAAGATCATAGAGTCTAACAATATTCGGTAACACTCCACCATTCGTAGTTATCATTAAATAGCCTAAATGCGCGCAATACCACCAGAAATCCCGATTAGCGCGAAACTTAAAAGGTGGCGACGTCGTAGCTGTTCTTTTGTATAATACCGTACCTTCCTGTTTTGGGCAGAACAAAAAGGCAATCACCTTATAAGATATCAATGATTATGAACTTCCAAGGAATTTGTCAACCTGGCATGAAAGCCTTTTACAAATTATTGACTAGTGATCAATTTGGACTTTACAGTCATACATTCAAGAAAATTAACCTAGCCGTCGAATCTTGTTTTTGTTCAAACACGAATTTAGAAAGTCAAGTGAAAGTGGCATGCTTCCATGTGAAATAATCTGATTGATGATCGACCATTACATTTACATCCCTTAGGCTCCACCGACCCATCAGACCCCTGTGAAACGCGTTTCAGAGGAATACGACCACTCAGAAATTCCTCATCTTCAAGTTCAGAAAAACACAACAGTTTCACCGTCAAAGGACCCTAAAGGGCCGAAAATGCCCTTGTTTCCTCGAGAGACCCCCCGAAATCACATCTTTGAAAAATTATAACCATTATCCCTACATAACCATTATGCATTTCCCCTTGCCTTGATGCACATGATTGCTTGATCTGTCCGACTTTAGAGGATTGGAATAGCTCACTTATAACCAGAGGGGTGCAAGGTGCAATTAGGTCAGTGGCTCAGATCAACCAGATGATGTAAGATTTATGTAAAATGAGTCAAAGTGGGAAGGTGTATTTCTGCAACAAATTTCCTAACGCCTCGTTTATATAATGGACTGTGACCATGACACTTTCTTTTCATTATCTGTTTAACAAACTTTCTCAACTCGTGTTTGAAAAAAACACGAACAGACGGCTGGGACAGCTCTCGTGAACGAAACTGTTTATACATCTTCTAGTAGTTCCTTAAAATTCCAATATACCTCTTTCCCACATCATGAAAATTGTCTCACTTTGGTAAACCCACTGAATAAATATATACTATATATACTTTATTCAGCACTAGATTCCCATCTCTTTCTAACTTCTGGCCAATTTCATACACGTTGCCAGTTGTGTCAAAACCAAAATGGCAAGGTAGTCGAAACTTTTGTAACTGTACAAATGACTGTGTAATGAACCTCGTCGTGTCCCCAGAGTAAAGTCTGTTGTTTGCAGTCCGGATTATCGGATCAAAATCGAACCCTATAAAGTAGAGTTCCGAGTCGTCTTCAGGGTATACGTATCTAAAAGGTGAACCTGGATGACCGTGAATTAGCATTTCGAATTTTATATGGTATTTTGCAACAGAACGTTTTAAATACGCTACAGTTGAGTTTTTTTGAATTAGCGTTATCGTCATGTATCCTTCAGTATGGGATCCAAAACACAGGATGTAGTCCGAAATTATCGCGGCGTCTCCACAGTGTCCTGGCGGCAACAGTGCACCGTCCAGAAAAAATATTTGTCCGAATCGGTATGCCACGTCATAGATCATCGTCATCAGCACTACACCTTTTCTTTTAAAATCTATTAGCGCATGTTTCTTCCAAATATATAATCGAAGACCTCCTGACATCACCAAGTCATCAAAGCCTTCTTTCAGGGAGTTTCCGATATACAATTTTTCGCTATCGTCTAGGTATACTGCAGCTAATTTCTCCGTGCTGAGGTCGAAGACTAAAATATTTGGCTTCGTGTTTCTGGTAAAGAAAATTAAATTCTGATACACGTACATATTCCTGCAGTACAGATTCAGTCTCTGTTTCTCATTCACCAGGGAAAACCATATACTGCGAGCTATGGTGTACTCAAGTTTCGTTGTGTTGAGCTCAAATACCAGGATATTTTCTTTTGACACAGCAACAAGCGAACCTTTCGGGTAACCAAACCCATAGAAAAATTCGTATTTTCGATGCAGAATTGGCGGTACAATGCGAGCCTTGCGTCTTATATTCATTCTTAAAATCCTTGGCTATGGAATTGATCAGAATGTCTTCTAACATCTGGTGTGAAGTGGAAGTTCTGTGCGCACACGTTCAGGGAAAGCTACAGTAGGGAGGTTTAGAATTGAAACGACAAACGTAAACTTTACGACAACGTTATTTTTCATACTACACATTCACCTGATTTTATATTGCATTTTCGGTACGAAATAACGTTGTATTTAACGTTTACGTTTATCGTTTGATTTCTAAACCTCCCTAGTGACAGTAAAACAGTAACTTCCTCTTTGCAACTGATTGTCGCTGCTTGTTTTTATTTCTTTTTTTGGTCGAATTATGACATTATATGCACCGTTTTTCTAGGCTCTTTTATTTGACAGCCTAAAAGTCAACTAGATTTAAAGTTGCCGTCGCCTATTTGCATTTTGCTAGTGTTAGCTGCGATTCTCTTGAAAAAAATGTGGCACATCATCTACGCAGAATGGTCATGGCTAGTGCCGGTGTGACAGGAATCAAAAGCCCCCCTGGAATCAAAGTCCGGTTTTATTGTTCAGCGAGGGATTAGAATATATGTCTATGGAGACACGACCATTCGTACATAACCTTACAAAGCGGGCTATTGTTTTGCGGACTTGCATTCCAGGACGCTGATTCCTTTCACACCAGTGTAACATGGCACTTTTGAATGTTCCCTATCAGTAATTTTTCCTCTGCTATTGTTTGACGGGAGTAAGATGCGACTAGACAATAGAGGACACAGAGAAAAACGTGTCCATCTACATGTACACGGCCTCTCAAAAGTACCTGCCAGTGTTTCCCAAACAATAAAGGAAAACACTGACATACGGAAACACTGGCTAATGTCACACCGATTTGCATTTCGTGTATGCATACTATATATGTGACAAAAATTACCTGAATCAAGACATCAGTATGACTGTATTTTTGTTTACTTTATAAACCGTTACTTTTAAATACCAACCTTAATCTGAAACATCCTACTCCCGATTGAAAATCTTGCTTCCTCCTGCCCGAGACATATTCCCTGTCTCCTGTTGATTTGGCACACGAAGTTACGTCCCATTTGCACTATATTAAAAGTAGTACAGCCTTGCCATACGATGCACAGGACACTGCAGTACATAGACGATGGAGAGGTCACTGAGCCAAGATCAGGACTGATCAAAGCCTTGTTGCTTACTAAGCGGAGAAAAATCGATCCCCTGTGTTGTTCCATTTCTGAGGCTATTTTCAGGGATTTTTGAGTGTTGATCAAAAATATCTAAACACTAAACAGGCAGCAATAGACGAATAGATATTTATCACTCGCCACGTTAGTGAAAAACACTTTATAATTCTATTGTCCAAAGAAGAAAGCACAAAAATTGACACACAAAGTGGTAAATATCAGGAAGTCAACTTCCAGGACTTAGCAAATTTTCGACCCCAACCGGGGTCTTCTTCAGGCTGGCACTTTTCCACACTAGATTTCAGAAAAGATTTCAGAAACGGTCTTTTCTGAAATATAGTGTGGAAAAGTGCCAGCCTGAAGAAGACCCCGGTTGGGGTCGAAAATTTGCTAAGTCCTGGAAGTTGTCTTCTTGATATTTACCTATTTATAATTCTATTGCAGGTAGAGGCCTGCTGTAGGAGACTTATGAATCACTGAGAACCAAACAAATAATAGGCTACATGTATTCTAAACGAAATGGTCCATGGACCGTGTGCTCACCTGGTCGGACATAATAGTGTAATGACAGGCGAGGGAGGTACATACACTCATGGAAAAAAGTAAATGGACAGCAGTTTTTCTAAATCAATGCAATGCAGGAGACTGAGGGCCGTATTCAAGAAGCTTCCTTAAGTGTGAGGTCGACCTTTAGCTATTGTTTGCAGGGTAGAATACAAAAGGTTAAGGTCGACCTTACACTTAAGGAAGCTTCTTGAATACGGCCCTGAGCCTAACACATGCGATAGCATATTTTCCTGGCTATCCGATGATATCAAAACCCAGAAAATCCAGTGAAATCCACCTTTGTAGAAGGAATTTTGTAAAGTCATGTTTTTCGCAACTTTCTTATTTACAGGTTTTCACTGAAAATTTTTATAGCAGTGTGTTCCTTTCATCGAGAGCTTTCATATCATATCTTAAAATTATCTTAATTAGAAAGGTTGTTTTAGGCCACTTTTATCTAAATTATTCTGCACCTGCGACATTCATGCGACATTCAAGGGGTCACCGTGGTTGTGGCCCGCTGGTGGCTCGTCAGAAGCTGCCTGGGTTTTCTGATGTTTTCCTCGAAATAGAATAAAGCTTCCCGTATGTAGGAGCGCGAGGTTGAAAATGTTATTTACCGTCACTTAAATAATCGACCGCGCGCCCCAGCACAGTTCGGTAAATTAGCATGTACATGTACAGCCTACTGTAACATAGCCATACTCCACGCAGCGTTGAAATTTTTTGATACTTGGACGAAAATTTCAACACTGCCATTGACGCTAGATCGCCATCTTGAAAATCTTGACGTCATCGTCGGTGGGCTGGTCTATCACGTGACGCGAACTTCTTTTTTAAAATGGTATTATTTGCAGAAAACAGTATTTATCTTGTCGAAAATGAAATAGAATAAATTTATTATTACTTTATATCTACTCCACCGATGTTTGTATCACTCTATACCTTTATACACCTATCTTCAACGATCTATATTGTAAGCGTAGAAAACGACGTGATGGGTAACCGTTTTACAAATAGAAGAATTTCTACTGTTCGCTCCGCGCGCGCACTACTTTTCAAGATGGAAACCTAGCGTCGATACTAGTGGTGATATTCTCAGATATCGCCACTAGCGTCAAGTTTGTAACATAGCTGGACTATTTCGGGACGAGAATGAAAACATAAATCACCAAACTATGATTATCAACCTCGTGCCCAAGAACAGGTGTGCGAGCAGGTGCTATGCGTACGATTTTAGGACGATGTTGAAACCGTAAATTTCGCAAACGTAAGTTTATGACCGTGAACCATGGTTATCGGAATACGGGTCAAAATGACCTACATCATCGATAGATAACATTGGTACGACGGCATTCAACCTATGTTCAAAGTCAAACGCTAAAAGTTGACAATCGGAGTACGAATCGCCGATGGTGTAGACGTCTTCCTTAATACGTGTCTGCACGTTTTCCTAATCGTTCGGAAAATATTCCGGAAGCGAAAAGGAATTCTGAGAGTGAGACCCCGCCGTGACTGCTTTCCTGTGCCAACAACATGTTATCCTGTCTGAACTGCCAATAATTAATGATATGACTGTCGATCACTCCAAAAATTCAGTGCCAACTTAAATGGAGAGTAGGATCAGTGTGAAAGACACATTGGGCCGTATTCACAAAGTGTGATCATCGCGCGACTAAAACTTAGACGCGTGTAACTTTACTAAATGCACACACTTCCACCATGCATTTGACGAAGTTACACGCGTCTAAGTCTTAAAGGGCCTCCAGCGGCAGCTTTTTAGTGCATATTGATATGATTACTAACAGAGAATTGATGGCATGAGGATCCAACTTGGGCATCATTTTTGAAGGAAGATTTCATCAATGTCAAAATTTGTTCCACAATTCATAAGTTCATGGTTACTAGCGCCACCTGTTGTATAGTCGCAGTACTGTTAGAAGCCCAATAGCAAGCTGCCTCTAGAGGCCCTTTAATCCCACGATGATCACCCTTTGTGAATACGGGCCATTGTTTTTCAAGGAAAGGAAGACCCCGATGGATCCAATCTGTTTGGGCTGTGTTTTGGCCCAGCAGCTGAAGCGGTCTGTCAAGCACTACTACGGCCTTTTGATGCATTGACTAACAATCAGTGAAGACAATACGACTATCTACTGAAGTGTAGAATATTCAAATCGATCAAAATATTGTTCTTAAGACAAAAAAGCCAACGCGTGTGTATTTATGGTCATTACATAATGGTGACTTAATGATTGATTGTTCAATCGAGTCGGTATTTTGTGAATTTCAAAAAGGAGAAATCAGCAATAATTGATCTGATAACCGATCGATTGTTTTGTTCCCCAAATCATAGTCGCAAAGGTAGTTCCCATATTCTCTACATTATTGTGTCATACGCGTACACCCTTGTCAACAATTTAAGGACACCAGCTTTTTACATTTTCTCAACGACTTCTTGGTGAAAAGCTAAAAACATTCACCACATATGGGGAACCTTGTTGGGTATCGAATAATTGTGTTCTAATGGCTAGTTACATAATCAAGTTATTACATAATTTTGAGAGGGCACTGGTAACCCCTGTGGAAAGGTTTAAGGACACCAATTTTGTTACATTTTCTCGGAGACTGTTTAATGAAAACCTACCAAATTTTCACCAATTATGGGGACTCTTATTGGGTATCGAATTGTGTTGTAATGGCTAGTTATATAATCAAGTTGTTACATAATTTTGAGAGGGCAGATTTTCGACGATTTTACTGACAGACTATTTTTTGTGACCACCTCTGAGAAATCCCGTCAAAGTCGCTGAACACAACAAGGTACATAGGTTTAGCTTACATCGCGCTTTTTAATATCTAGTTTTTGACATTGCACCTGACGACATATGATTAAAAACTCCACTCTATCGAACTAAAAATTATTAATTCCCACCACAAACTGTTCATCCCAACCAAATCTCCCGTGGCCAAACACCGCGATAAATCACGAGATCTCGTACCCCAATAGACGAAACACTTCACGTCATAAATTTGATATAATTCCTGCACGCGTGGTCGCATCTTCACGCTTCGTGCCTTTTATAAGAAATTTCTTGACCATGGACAAATCCGGCGTTTTACTTTATTGTTCTGCACTGATTTATCGCAAATTTTACATATTAATTACCCAATTTATTCCGTGCAGACCTATCCTAATTACCAAAGAGGTGAAAACGGATCGTAAAATGCGAATCTGCCTGATTAGTATCTGGCTGGTTTCTGCATCAGTTGGTTTATAATCCACCAATTTTAGAAAGAAATATTTTATGGCGTGTTTTACTATGTTTTGTTTCTCGGATGGTTCATATATCAAATTATGTCATAAATACTGATACGTGTAAAAGTAGGTTATTGTCATTTAATGTGAATTTATATACCCTGTTATTTTCTGAGGCGAGAAATCGTATGGTCTCCTTTAAAGCGAATGGCTCGCGGGGTTTGTTGTGGCGCCATGACAGTTGGTCCTCGATACCAAGCACCATTTTGAGAAAAAGGCAAAAGAAGGATTTTAGTTTAATGGGAAATGCATTTGACAGCCACACTTCGGAGGCGTATTCTGCACAATCTGCCGCTTCAAAATCAATGGAAATAGTACAAAATGTGCATCTTGACGGACTGGATTTGAAAACGTCATTAACCCATTTTAACAAATTTTTAATGGAACCTCGTACCCAGTGTTTACGTTCGCATTATTGCACAGGTGTTGCATATGGCTGGAGCACGGCTTTGCCTGGAGGCTAGGTTCACTCTCTATGGAAGGTACCACCAAAAATGTAAACAAACCCCGCGAGCATTCGCTTTGATATGACGAAAAATTAAAACTTGTTTTTTGTTTTCATCACGTGACGAGATTATGGGAAAGCCATACATCTCAATCCCTCGTTGAAAAAACAACAGACTAAAGGCCCCTTTACACCAAAACCGCGCCGCGGGCCGCGACGGCGAAAAACGACGCGCGTTCACCGCCGGGAAAATAAGTTCACTTGATTTTCAATAAATGGGTCACACCAAAGACGCGCGGCAAAAAAAGACGCGTGCTCGCCGCCCGAAATAACTTTTGTAGTTATCCAGTGTGCTTGCCTCGAAAAATGCACGCCACCCGCAGCGTTTCACGCGGGAGGTGTGACCCCCTGTACGTGGGCGGAAACCGCGGCATTCAACGCGCGTTTTTGGTGTGTAAGGACCTTCAGATTATAATACCGGTTGTTCAGGTGCCCGGTTGCGTACGTGAGCCGAGTTTTTTTCTTGAATATCTCCAAACCAGTGGGGTAGAGAAAGTTGGTCCCACCATATATAGTACCAAATTTTCCCGGCTATCTAATGGTATGAGCGTCGAAAAACCCCGCTGAAAGCCGCATTTGACAGAAGGAATTTTGTAAAGGCATGTTTTTGCTATTTTTTTCATTTGCACGATTTCATACAAAATGTTTATATCACTGTGTTCTGTTCATCACGACCTTTCATAACATATCCTATAATTTCAACTATTCTGTTATTTTGGGGCATTTTATCAATAAAAATATTTTTGCCCACGCATGCAACACCTTTGACACAGGCCTCTGCACTATTATGAGTTGTAGTGGTGAATGAAAGCTAATAATAAGTACTAGCAAGAAGAACCCGTGGCGACCGGCGATTCTGAGTTTGGCCGAGGTTGGAATGCACGGCAGGGCTGGAATTGGTGCAACACATTGTGCAGTAGGGAGAATTTAGAAAGCAATCGAACAACACCATTAAAAAAAGTAAAATTGCAACTAGAACAAAGTCCTCTTTGCAAATTAAACCACCCGTTGCATCAGGATATGGTATCCTCTATTACCATGCCGAATTTCTATGCGAAACAAAGCTTCTTAGTGTGACTTTATTGAGCCGACTTCCAGCATTATTATATAGATTGTCATTTCTCGCTCACAATGAGTGAAGAAAACCCAGTCTCTAGTAAATAGTCAGGCAACGTTCCACCATCTAGAGCGTTCCATCGTGGACTCGAACAGGACATTTCCGATTCCTTCTTATTATCCTAAGAATTTACACCACTTGTGCAATTCTCATGTAATATTAATGACTGCTCAACTGGATATCACATCATTGCTAAAAGAAAACGTGTTTATTCGAAACCAATAAATTAGCGTAAGTGTTTGTATATGGGATGGAAAACGACACCGGAGGAAAATTACCGAAAAATCCACATTTAAACTAATCAATGGATAAAGACAAATACGAGGACTTCCAGATAAATGGAAGAAACTTCCTTAATGGAATTCACGCTTATACGAGTAAATGACAAGGGCAAATATTGTTAGTCGTTCATGTTGGTAGGCAGTTGTAGATCATGTCAATTCGAGTAAACGAGGTTATGCGTGGTACTTGGAAGGGAATGTGAGACACTATTGAAATCTACACTGCTATGTGGCATGGAGAAGAGCATGCAGCGCTGTGACAGCCATCCTGAGAAGATCAGGGGTTCTTAGTGCTCGCTCACCGCACACAAACCCCTGAGGACATTCGCCGGAATCGGTGGAGTATCAAAGCTATTCCAGCAAATGTTCATCCCCCACCATCTCATCCCAAATAGGCCTGTGATTGATACACATGAACTACGCAGGTTTGAACAAAGCTGACCCAGCAGGGCAACATGAAATAAACTCCAGCGGCGTATCTGTTTCGCGACGTGTGGCCAGAGAATGATATACATTCTGTGCGATGAATGTAGGATAGGCTGAATTCAACTTACATGTACGTTGAATCCAGCGGTGTGGGATAGGTTTATCGTCGGCATAACCAATGTCAGCTGCTTGGATGTGAATATACAAGGGCCGTTATACATGTATACGTGTAACTGATCTCTAGTTAGGTTGAGGTGGGAAAGTTGAGGTACTTCAGCACTGTGTTGTGCGTGACACTACGATACAATCTACGTGTAATGCCTGTCATCTTAAGGTGACTCAGAATGGGGTTCGCTGATTGGGCGCATTTTCTCAGGCGCCAAATACCCCAGCAAATCAGGCGAATGTCCTCAGGGGTTTGTCTGCGGTGACGAAGGGAGCGAGCAGTAAGAACGCCTGATATTCTCAGGATGGTGACAGCCCTCGGAGATTTTATGAAGCCCATTGCTGTCTACCCAGAGACATCCTCCCACCGCAGGGCTTTGGTCTCGCTGCTCGTACTACGCTCGCACTGGTGGGCGGATGACCGGAGAGTACAGTTTGTCCATAGCCTGGTTCCACTGGCCTCCACAGATGGCGTTGGGGTGGGAGAGTGTAAGGCCAGGAACGCGGTTATCAAAAAGCCCTGAATTCCGGGCTTTTCTGACGTCACCAACAGTCGACGTGTCACGTGATTTCAAGACAAGATGACGACGTTGTTCTGGGCATTATATTATATTATATTATTATATGAGAAATTTTGGATTTTTCTTTGATTTCTAAGCTGTTATCACTGTCTGTCCTCTATTGTGGAATTAAGGGTTGTGTGTATAATCACAGTTTTGTCAGGATTCCTTGGACATGATGACATGACTAGAGGCAACAACTCAAATTATTAACGATTTACCATATCCAGTGGCACTTTCCAAAGCATATCGAAGGCATTTTGCCTTGAGTGGTTTTAGTCAGTGTAACACTAACAACCACCATGACCACCTCTTCTGATAATTTCTTCGAAATCAAAGAAAAATCCAAAATTTCTCATGCGCTTTTTTTGGGCCACCTTGTAGAACAAGAGACTTCACCCCGTAACGATTTGTTGATATGACCAGAATTCGAATACACTATACTTCTGCATAGACCTGCCATCCATTAAAAAAACTTCCGTCCCTTTTACGGTAATGATTTGTAACATTACCGGTGTTATATGTTGCATAGCGAAACACCAAACAATCCATTTGCGAAATGTCTTCAGACACTCAAGAAAAAGGTAAATCGATATCTGACGCCATTAACTTTGAGAGTTGCATTTTTAAAACATCCAAGGACGGCCATCATGTTTGCAATAATTGATTACAAATTCCCATGATGCAGCTATGAAAACACCCATGATGCATCTGCCTGTCAAACCGTCGTCTTCTTCCGCTCCCACGACCGCAACCTTGCGCAATCGAATCTCGCGGGAATGACGTCACGCTACTTCCTCCCCTATCGCGGGCTCCAGCCGCCTCGAGAGGAGACGCGAATTGATTAATTTACCGACTAGATGTCTTCCTTTTGTGAATATTGAATCAGTAGAGAGGGTAATGGGGTTTGTTAAATGTACTGTACACGGGGGAAATAATGCTGATGTAAAACTATAGCTATGTTTAGCTCGGGTGATCTCTTGTCCGATATTTTCAGCCGACTGAGCTGTTGAGCTTCGCTGCCTCGCTTATAAAGAGAACAATTCAGTTATCCAATGTGACCATTAAATAATATTTATCATCGCGAAAAATACGGCCCACGACCACTTTGCATCAGCGAGTATTTGCGAAAACACTTCTTTTTAAAATACCATTATTTCTTTTGGTAAACGCAGTATACAAAGTGGTATGCTGGTCTTCTGGGACGTTGATTCCGTAAATGTGCAATTCGAACACACAGGGGCAGGTACGATGAGGCCAATGCACGAGCAGGATGTAGCCTATTCCATACATGTACAGTCATGGACATTGGGCCGAAAAAAACATAGCAAAAGCTTACAAGCCAAAGCCACAAGGCCAAACTTTTGCTTGAAAAGGAGAAGCACAACAAGCCAAAGATTTTGCTCACAAACATATTCATAATCAATTGCTTAACCTAATGACCTTTTCCTATAAAGCCATGCAAGGTCTTCTATCTGATGAAGCTGATGATCGCCAGACAAAGCTTCTGCTAATTCTTAAAGGGAGTTGCTTGTTAGAAGCAAAAACGAAACTTTATAAATACCTATTCAAGAAAAAGCCCAGAAAAAGCAAATGCTAGTTTTTATGAATACGGCCCAGTAGTTTATCTACACTTGATACTTTGAATATTTCAAACACTACTGGGCCAATTTTAACACGGTTTGTTCGACATGAAAATATATCTTGTTGGTCATATTTTTACGTCGAAATTTTGGAAATTTGAACATGGATTTACAAAATTTTGGAACTTTTTGCATTAATTGGGCAGAAATATTGCGTATTTTCAAAGTATCTAACCAGTTTTGGCTAAACGTTACAAAACTTCATACTTCTTGGTTTTTAGGTGAGCTCTGTCTACTAATATCAAAATTGTATGAAAAATTGAAAAATCTCAAATTATCAAAATTTTGATCATCTCAAATATCTCAGCAACAACCAACAGATTGTGATGAAACGAAGTCCTTGATCCTTAGAGTGTTCCACTCTGTCAAAACTGCAACAAAAGTCACGAAAAATTACATAATAAAAATGTTTATTTTTAGGATTTTTTCTGATGAGCCATTACGTAATTACGATTTATCCGAATTTCCAAAATTTTGATGCAGAAATGTTACCAACAAGATGTACTTTCATATGGAACAAACCGTGTTAAAATTGCCCCAGAAGTATTTGAAATATTCAAAGTATCATGTGTAGATAAACTAATGTCCATGACTGTACACTGTAACTGTATCTTAGGGGCACCAGCCACGGGTTTAAGAACCAACATGGATACAGCACACTACTGTCAAAAATATTCCATGGCAATGGGTTCTACTTCGTTACTTTGGATCTGCCGGACCAATGACGTTTATCACCACGAGTATTATAAGCAGCGGCCATGGGTCCTTATACTCAGTTCAACACTCATATGAACACGTGGGAAATGGGCTAATAATTGGGACAAGGAATTTACCCATACCCATGGGTGTAGGCCTAATGGACAAACTTGTTTTTACCGTGTACGCTCCGGTCACCCATCCACGTTGCTTAACTTCTAGCTGTGAGGTCAACGCGCCAACCACTAGGCCAAGAAAGTGGGTCTGAATGACGTACAGTAGGGATATTACAGGTGTAGCAGTAAAAAGTGTCCCCCAGTAAAAAGTGTCCACTTCTATTGTTGAATGACGCATTAAGGTGCATGGGTACAGAAACCAATCGCCAGAGATTAGATTGTAACAATAGGATCATTTTTGTTCCCAGGACAGTTTTTCCTAGGACATTTTTTTTCCTTTCACACCTGCATGTTTCGATGTAAAATATGCTAATTTATTCGTGGTGTCATTGCAGGAAAAACGTCAGCTCAAATCATGGCAATCAAAGCGATAAAAAATGCCATGCCACGTTTGTCCTTGATATTTCCCATTAGTTGAATGTTTCACCTCTTACTATTCTTTGGTTTGATTTCAAAGGCATTACACCAGAGAATTTTAGTTAGTTTAGTTTAAACATATTTTTATTCCAGACATGATATGTACAAGAATAGGGTTTGGACAAAAGTTCTTAGAGAACTTACAAACGTCCTTACCAAAGAGAATTAACATGCTCATTATGTTAAATACATGTACCTGCAAGTGCGTCATCTAATTTATTCTAATGAGCACTAGGCTGGAAGGATTTGGCTGTATGCGTTTTAGTATGCCTGAAACTAAACTTCTGAACCAGTTGGAAGTTTTCCATGAAATAAAAATAATATTGTTCAGCAATGCATCAGCTACCTTTCTAGGGTCAGATAATTTCGGGATCAACTAGGACTTTAATTGATCATGTTGCTCATGCATTTTTTTGCATTACACGATGTAGGCCAACATTATCCTTTCAAAATCCTCAGCGTCAGGACTTCGATTCGAAGATATCAACAGTCTCTGTGTGGTCAGCAATGCAAATGTGACATCTGTGTGTGTTTCTGTGGCTCAGTGTTCCCCAACAATAGACGCGGCCTAGAATGGTTATTGTTGGGTTAGTTGCCGCTTAATCCGTCAGGAGGGAAACAATAAGAAAAACACAGAAATACAGGGAACACTGATCGACGTTACACCGGTCATCACCAACAGGATAAGCTGGACACCAGCAATGCCAGAGCCTCTGTGACATTACAACTGTAATTTTGTGTATCTGAATGCAGCATATAGGCTTTTGATATGATAATGTGTTGAGGGGCTAGACCCCCCGCCAGTGGCAAAGCCAGGTCCAAGTGACCTTACGCGGCGATTTTGCTGTATATTGCAGCGAATATGTTCGCCGTTTTTTTAAAAACTAGCAGGTTATGAATATCAATTTTTCTTTCTGAATTGGAATTTACATTAAACCTTTGTCTCTTTTGCCTTTGGAACATTATTGATCGATCCAAATATTCTACACATCATGACAATTGTTTTTCCCATGTCAAGCATTGTGCATCAAAAGGCACTGGATTATTTAAGAAACAAAAATACATGTAGATAAGAGAGGAGTTTTAGGTCGAAACCATTTACGTTACCAACGTTTGTCTATTAAACGCCAGTTGGTGAGGTCAAATGTCTCAGTTAAGAAAATAGTTACAGTTATGGTTATAAGGCCTGTTTACACGGTGCTGGTTCGAGGAAACCTACCTCCACCCTCCTCGGGCGGGTTCGGTTCAGGATGGATTGATCGCTTTTACACGGTGCGGGTTCGGTAACCCGCCTCGATCTAGTTCGAGGTCGGTTCGTTCTAATGCGTGCCACTAGATGGCGTGTATCAGTATTCACAGTTATCGTAAGTAAACATATCCCGGAAATAATCACTAAAAATCGATAAACTATGCTTCTAACAGCAAGATCAGTGCTTGAGAAATCTCGCGCGTGATTTCTTCACAGGTAACCTACAGCAAGTACGCGATTGATGTCACTCATGTAGCGTGCTCAATCCCGCACGAGGCCGGTGGAGGTCGGTTCGCTTTAACACAAAAGAATAACCGGTCTGCACCTGCTTCCACCTTCCCGAGACTCACGCGGCGAACTGAACTGGCCCGAGGAAGGTGGAGGTCCGTTGTTTCGCTTTTACACGGGGAAAAATAACCGAACCCTCCTCGATCTATAGTCATGTACCATGTTTACATGGCGTCAGTGACATCGCAATGCATCAGCATGTGTTGGATGCACTACGGCGTCACGTCTATAGTCTCGATCCGGAACGCAGCCGCACCGTGTAAAAAGGCCTATAGTTAGTTAACGTGAGTCCTGAAAACCCTTGCTCACGTTTACTATGAGTTTACTGCTAGTTAACAGAAAGTTAACTAATAGATAACAACAGACACAGTAAACTATGGGGAATCCCCATCACTTCCAGATAATGATTCCATGAATCCTCTCTTAGTCTCGCGCAACCAGCCCCTCGGTCATACTCCGAGGTCGCCAGACCGAGGGTCTGGCACGGAACGCAATTTTCTTTGCATTCGCTTATTCCGAAAATTCAATATAAGGGGAGCTTCGCTGATTGGCTAGTCACTACCTATGCATCATGGATCTCAAAAGTTGGTGATGTAGGCTGCAGGAGGAATATGGCTGCGCCCAGAGAACTCGAACCGTGAAAATTAGCGAGGTGAATCGCCTCAATTTGTGTTGTCAAGTCAATTTATAGTGTCTTTCATTGGAATTTCAGACAAGTATGTTAATATTCTTTCGATTGGGGAGGAAATTGTACTATAAAAAGTGCGGTAGGGAAGGGCTACAAAATCCTGTAGTTTTACTCGCATGCTGCATGCTATTGTGCATTGTGTTCTTCGTCATCGTCGGTAGATTGTCCGCCATGATGGTTTTACAAGTCAAAGTAACCATATGGACCAGACTCTAAAATTGGAAATTTATTGGAAATTGCAAGGGTCTGGCACAAGACTAATCCTCTCTTGTAATCACCTGTGCAGTTTCACTGAAAGGAAAACATGGCTGCTACTGCTGGTAAAAAGCGTTATCGTTGTATTCAAGGCCTGATTATCCAGCTTGCATCATTGGAATAAACAACATGGCTGCCTCAAGTTACATGTAACTGAAATATTTGACCACCCAACCCAGTTAACTATTTAACGCCTAGGCGTTACAGTAACTACTGTACATTCTGTAATGCAAAGTTTAAACAAAAGTTGGAAAAGCTTGCGTTAACTACTTAAACTTTTCCATAACAATCTATTATAGGTTAGTTAACCTGTAGTTAACAGCAAGTTAACTACAGGTTAACAGTTTCGTAGGTTCAGCTTTTTTTGACAAGTGCCAATTAGATAGACTAAGTCCAAATAGACTTTCACTACCAGGATTAAATTGGCATGTGTGTTGTGTGTATAACGTCCCATATGCATCTTTTCGTTCTCTTAAACTTGATTACCCAAGGCCTACCCGCTGAAGTTAAAGTCCGGCAATATTAACTTCGACCCAATGGAATGCGGAAGTCAGGAAATCATGAATTTCCGATTTTCAATGATGTCATTCGACCTGCATAGCCGAAATGGAACAGAGTAAAGTCTGATCGCGCTGTCGACCGGTTAATCAAGAGTTGCGTGTGATAATAAAGATCCGTGGAAAATCTAACTTTGCCTAACTTCTGCATTCCATAATATGGTCGAAGTTAGACGTTGCCGGACTTGAAACATTGAAGTTGTCGACACGTTTTGGTAGATTCTTTCATTCAGGAATAGGTCCCACCCAAGAAGGAAAAATTTACACTATCATTCAGGAATAAGTCCCACCCAAGAAGGAAAAATTTACACTAACATTCAGGAATAGGTCCCACCCAAGAAGGAAAAATTTACACTATCATTCAGGAATAAGTCCCACCCAAGAAGGAAAAATTTACACTATCATTCAGGAATAGGTCCCACCCAAGAAGGAAAAAATTAATGGAACAATCTGTTGGATCAGTTTTTCTCCACTTAATCAGACACAAGGCCCTGTTTAGTCCGGACCTTGGGTCAATGCCCTCTCCGTCGTTTTTGTACTGCAGTGTCATCTGCATCGTATGGCAGGGCTGTACCACGTTTACTGTCTTGCCAATGGGACGGAAATTCGTGTGCCAACTTAACAGGCAACAAGGGATATGTCTTGAGCAGGAGGAAGCCAGATTTTCAAATGGAAGTCGGATGTTTCAGAGGGTAGGTAGTAATTATTGAAATGGCCATGGCCATTGTACTGACCTGGCTGTTGTTATTATAGATGACCAGAAATGACAATGGTTGATGTACTGTGCTAGCACAGTTAGACTGCACATTAATTGAATGAATGTAGCAGAAGAACAAATAATGACAAATGTTAAATCGAAATGTTCCAGGGCAAGCCTTGAGTTCTACGAAACGTGCCAGCAAATGGTAAAAGTTTGAACTTCTAAACTCTGTGACCTTGAAAAGTAGGTCAAATAAAAAAGCCGTCATTAGATGCACCGATGATGAAAATTTAGAGACTACAGTTTTGTTAATTCAGAAATTATTGGTTCACGTGGGCCTATAGTCCCGTTAAGTGACCATTATATTTGGTCCAAAATGAGCTTTCGACACACTTTTCGCACTAATCATTATCGGCTTTCAAAACATTCAGCTGTATATGTTACTTTTTATGCCTAGTAGCAACAATATATAAGTACTTATATATTCTTGCTAATAGTGTCCGGGCTACTAATAAAACCGAGCGTTTACGAAACAGTCCACAAATTGGCAAAATTGTGTACAGTACTTTGACCTCTGCGACCTTGAAAAGTAGGTCAAACAAAAACCCGTTATATATGTTACGTATCCTCGTTAGATAAACACACAATACAAATTTGGAGATGATCCAGTCATTAGCTCAGGAGTTATTGCATTTTTTGTGCTTTTGGTTTTGGCCACCTAATGGCCAAGCCAACAATCGAATCGGACCGAAACTTGGTGTCATAGGTCATCTGACCTAGGGGTTGTACCAAGTTTCACATCAATAGCCCTAGCGGTTACGAAACGTGCCCTGCTAACGGACGACGACGACGGACACACCATGACGACTAAAGCTCACCAGGTGAGCTAAAAATTAGCAATGATTGATAAAGAGCACAGGGGCGCAGTCATGCAGGTGTTATCTTAACTGGGATAATTTTGTTTATTAATGCCACTTAATTCATAGAAAACACAGATCGGTGTAACATCTGCCAGTGTTCCTCACATCAGTGTTACCCTTATTGTTTGGGAGATGCTGGCACATAAATCGAGATCGTTCTTTGTGTGTCCTCTATTGCCAAGTTGCACGTTATTCGTCAAGCAATAGTAGGGAAACACTCAAACACGGGGAACATTTAAAAAAGTGCGCCACGACGGAACCACTGTGGGCTACCCGTCGAGAGTTTTTCGAAAAACCCTCGACGTATTGCCGCCATTTTTCGAATCGATTCGCGAGGATTTTTGCTCACTGTGACCAGTAGAGTGTAATTCACGGCTTCATTTTCAGCAGGTTTGTAGATAAAATTGTCACAAACACGCCTGTACTTGTCTTTTCTCTGCAAATTGCCTATGAGCCGTGTAATTTGCCTTTGAAAACATCGATGAAGTCGAGGGTTTTTCACCCGCCACATTTTCTGCAAAGAGGGTGATTCACATTTTGAAAAACCCTCGACTTCATCGATGTTTTCAAAGGCAAATTACGCGGCTCATAGGCAATTTGCAGAGAAAAGACAAGTAAAGACGTGTGTGTGACAATTTTCTCTACAAACCTGCTGAAAATGAAGCCGTGAATTACACTCTACTGGTCACAGTGAGCAAAAATCCTCGCGAATCGATTCGAAAAATGGCGGCAATACGTCGAGGGTTTTTCGAAAAACCCTCGACGGGTAGCCCACAGTGCAGTCGGCATCAAGTAAAGAAATCAGGGTCAGGTCGCAAATTCTAAAATACCTTGGTATCTAGTGCGTATGTTTCAAATGGATAATGCATTAGCCTCATTCTGAATGCAGAGGGTTTGGTTGACACAAACAAGAACCCCGCTCAGCGTTTCCAAAATGGCGTCTGGCGTCCAACATTTCTCGCTTCGAGCATTCAGCGAGGTAGTGCAACGAATGTCGGCGAGATGGATACTCAGTGAGTGACCTATGCCAACGACGTTTTGTACCATTAGCTAAATATCCTGCGGATAGTCCGTTGAAGAAAGCACCTTGCTATCTCAATTCGACTACCGCAGCTTACTGTTAGCGCTGCACACAGATGTACACGATATAGGCACGATGTACAGGTTTGTACACACAGTGCGTGATTCACGGATGTCGCATCATTGACGGAGCGTCCTTCTGATATCTTAGGCCTATTTTGCAATCAAACTGCACTGAACCTAAATAATATGAATGTTTAGTTTGACCAAGATACAGAATAGCACAAAATTGACACACAAAATGATAATAAGCAAGAAGTCAGTCTCCAGAATTCACGAATTTTCGACCCCAACCGGGGTCTTTTTCAAGTGGAACTTTACAATCTGAAACTCTAGAAAAGACTGAGAAAAGACAAGTACAGACGTGTGTGTGACAATTTTATCTATAAACCTGCTGAAAATGAAGCCGTGAATTACACTCTACTGGTCACAGTGAGCAAAAATCCTCGCGAATCGATTCGAAAAATGGCGGCAATACATCGAGGGTTTTTCGAAAACCCTCTTCTAGAGTTTCTTTTCTAGAGTTTCAGATTGTAAAGTTCCACTTGAAAAAGACCCCGGTTGGGGTCGAAAATTCGTGAATTCTGGAGATTGACTTCTTGCTTATTATAATGTTTAGTTTGAGGTATTTTAGAATAGAAATAAAACGCTCGGCGTCAGGTCTTGGTTGCGAAACCCGCTCGGCTTTGGTGTCGCAACCATGACCCGACGCCGATGGTTTAATTCCATAAATTGAGAATGTGTGCGCTCATCGTGGAACAGGCGGTATCTATAGACGACACGGCGGAGTCGTAACCGTGTTCAGGGCTGGGTTGCACAAAACTCATGTTAGCGCTAACTTCGTGTTAGCGCTAACACCAAGTTAGCGCTATCGTGAGTTTTGTGCAACCGGCCGTTGGTCTCCAACGACTACAGCATCGTAAAGTTCAGGCAGCCACGTGACTTGTGATCATGTAACTTTTCAAGATGGCAGCCACTCGCAGGGTATGAAAATGCTGGTCACTCATTGGTTGACTAAAACAGACCCCGATAACTTCCGCCACAATTCCACCGCTTCCGTCATGTGGAATTGTGGACGGAAGTGATCCGGAACAGTCACTTCCGTCCAAAAGTCCTTATCCATGATTAGTCGATTTGATGTGGACATAAATTCCTGATTTAATATGGACGTAAAATAGGAATCTATATGGACATTAAATAAGGAGTGTGATTTTATATCCACATTAAAAACTCTGCTGCGATTGGTTGATTTTAGCGTGAACTTATTTCTGGCAAGAACAACGATTTTTGACCGAGCATAATAAGCATTAATTCCATTTTTGGACAAAAATATCCCGCGTCCGATTCACATGCCGCCATTTTGGGAGCCGTTTTGGACGAGTAAGTTTTTCGCTCCCCTCGACTGGTCGTGGGTTGGTCGGGCCGGGTAGATTCGACGCCATCTTTGTTGCATAGATAGGCAACTCCGGTAGATTTTGCAATTCGTTTGTAACTCGGGTCGCCCGAGTTGAACTCGAGTTACAATCGAAGTCAGCCAAGGTGTAAAGTCATCGAGAAAATACTGCTGAATTAGACTGGTTCCCGTCTTTGCCGCTCCGCTATTCAAAGACAGGCACGGGGTACCAGTGTTATGACGTCACGAGCTATATTTGTTCGGGGAAAACCCTTTCCGTTATCCAAGATGCCGGTGTGGTATTTCGTGGTAAGTGAACAATTTGGTGGAAGCCGAAGCAGTTTGAGAGCCTCAGAAGTGGATTACATCGTATTTCGGAGAATTTACATGGCTGTATTGATTTGCACACACACCAGGCACAAATTCTGAGTACATTCTAGGTGTATAGCAGGCCTTGTGGACTAGGGGACTTATCCTCTCGCAAAACCCTGTTCGTTGGCCATCTGGTGATAGTAGGCCGACTCCTATGCACAGATGCATGCTGCTGAGCGTTATCGGTGTGCATCTCATAGCCACGATCTGTCAAATCGCACAGCTCTCGGTAGGAACACGTGGATCTGATCTAAATTTAGTTATAAACATTGCGCAAAAAGCTGCGCAGTAGCGATGCGCAGGGAGGGTGCGCAGTGGCGTGGACGGGAATTCCTGTCAAAATGGCTGCCCCGTGCCTGTCTTTGTATAGCGGAACGTGAGCGCCAGCGGGAGTGCAGCGGCAAAGACGGGAACCAGTCTACTGCTGAATCAATAGAATTAGTAGAAAGCTAGACTGTTGTATGAAAGAATTATACCTTTTGATAACCCTGTGTTGTCAATTAACGACTTCATGACCTTGCGGCACACAGTACATTGACAACTAACAGTGAGTATTACTGTTTTGTTCCACTTGAAACAGGAAGGTCCAATTCTATACAAACGAACTGCTAGGGCATCGCTCAAACCGCCTTTTAAATTTCGCGCTCGCGACAAATGGTGGTATGACCCACAATCGGGATATTTTCTAATTAATACCAATGGCGGCGCATCCCCAAATACTGTTAGAATCTACAGCCTTCAAAATAACACTTTGCAACTTAAGTACTCAGTGAAGAATAATTGCCGAATAGTTGGCCCTCAGAGTGTATATAAAAGAATGTTAATGATCAATTGTCGACAAGCCGGAAAAAGATCACTTCAGCTTCTGAATATAATGAACCAGTCGGTCACGTATATCATGAATGTACCGAAATTCGACCGTTTTTTAGGTCGAGCACCACATTTATCATACCCAAAACTTCATGAAGACAAAGTCTTGTTCACGTTCAAGTATGATGTTCCTGGAAGCATGAGAGCAACCCTTTATACGATGTCATTCCTTGACGCTACTAAACCGGTCGTGTTGTCAAATGCATTGGACCTCAAATTCCCACACCCTTGTGAGGCTTTTGAACATAGAGAGTTCACTGCGGAAAATGACGTGATTATTGACTGCGGTCTGCGGAAACCTGTTCTCTTTCTTTTTCGATCGAAAAACGGGTACGTCGGTCAGATATTTAGGGCTAAATCATCCCATGTCTATGGGCGCTATTTCGGTTCGCGATGGAGTTCACACCACCAACGTTATTTTCAGAGTCGTCTTGTGATCGATACAGCTTCCGGCTGTATCAAAATCTATTTTGTGAGTTACGATGTAAAGTGTCAGACGGTAAGACCCTTGTCCACGACTCGTTCTCCAAAACCCATGACGATTCTATTAACTCTTAAGCGAGAACGAATAACACACATGTACAGAACTGAAACAAGACTTGCTCCTACTGGTAACATACTAATCCTTTTCTATGACAAGCCCAAATACGACAAAAACAACGGTTTCGAGTTTTTAGACGTGTACTCTCAACAGTAACGTCTGTCTTTAACCCTTTCGGGACGGATCTCCAGGGTTCTGCCGATGCTGGTCGGCGCCGGACGGCCCCGTCCATGACGCAGAAATGCCGACCGGCACTCAGCCTAAAAGGAGTATTTTCCGACCAGCACGATTTTTAAAAAAAATGTTGAATAAAAATGTGTAGAACTTCAATAAAATCATCATAAGAGAAAGTAATCTCGTATTTGTGCCTATGATCGATCTGAATGGTGTGGTTATCATCATCATAATTTATGCAGATTGAGCGAGTGATCTGGCGAACTAACGAAGTGTACCAAGAGAGATGCCCGCTACGCACACTATAATCACTTCTGAATTTCCTTTCTGTTCCCGCCATTCACAAAATGTGCTTCCCTCGGCGGGGCTTCCTGACACAGTTCTGACCAACGACAACAACGGCGGGATACTTTTGCAGTAGAGTGGATCGGGGTCATTTGACGCCAAACGAGGATACTTTTATTGATAAAGAAGCTCATTATTTCGACTCTCAGGTGCCAGGAAATCGCATTTCAGCAAGTTTAGTTTTAAAATTTTCCTGGGGGACGGCCCCCAGACCCCCCGTTCCGTCTGATTCGTTGTGACAAAATGGCCATATCTCCGGGACGGAAGCAGCTACGACGACGCAACTAGCGCCAAAAGAAAGAGGAGAAAAAAGTCGCTTCATTCTGACCAATTTTCAGAGCGTAGGAGCAACGGTTATCGAGATATAGACGTTTAAAGATTGGCAACCTAACGAAAACGTAGGCAGAATGTGACTATTCCCTCACAAGTTGCATCTTCGGCTCTGGCCTGTTTCTCTCACAAACATTTTGGAAGCAAACCTGCATGAGGTCGTGGCCCATTTAGTTGCCTCCAGAATGAGTGTCTTGTCACCAGTTTTGGTTGCATATAATATTTTGGGAGCTAGGTGCGTTCTTGTACAGACATCAGAAATTCATGTTAGGCAATGTACACTTTTCAAATTATTCCGGGCGCGTAATGGTTAGAGCGAATCGACAGTCGTTTTGTAAACAGAAGGATGATGTTTGTAAACACTGCCCTCACAGCCAATCAGAATGCAGGAAATGAGTGTTTGTAAACAAAGATTCGTCCCCTTTTGCATTCAAATGTTTTGGCTGACAATCGCTTTAAGGATTGCTAAACAATGAATCCCCAAATATATATTTTTTTATTTTGGAATTCTCTGTATAGTATTCTTGAGTTGGTGTTCTTTTGGGACGCTCTGTATAGCACGACCTACATAGGCCTATAATTTAGACTACTCCAATACCTGTTTTGAATAATTGTAAATTTCAATTGCGAATGGCGAATAGGTTTTTATAACCTGCAATCATTATATCAGAATTATGAAGTGAAAATCAATACACGCCGTTGTAGTGTTGCCATTTTGGAGTTATCGATTTAGATATTGTACACTTCAGGAGAACAATAATTTTACGTTTTTATTAATTGACAATAAATGTGCATCAAAAAGCCCTCGCGTTTGAGAGGTAGATAAAGCACACTTCGTGCAAAGGCGTCTTCCCTTGAGAACCAAAACGTCGATGGCGCTCACGGTTATGGTGTACGCAGCTCTGGAGGAAGGAATCCCGCTATATTTCCAAAATCAGTGTCAAATTCTCTAGAAAAAAGTAGTTACATGTACACCCTCATACGGCGCTCAGTGTTCACTGATGACGTCTAAAGGCCGTGACAGACTGGCGCGTACGCGGCGCGTCCTGCAGGCGTTCCGCCAATCAGATTCTTCGGTAGGTGTTTCGGCGCGTGTTACCACCTCCCTGATTGGTTGAACGCTTTCCAACGCATTGCTTACGCGCCAGTCTGTCACCACCTTAAGGAGGAATCTTTAGCCCCTTGCATTGGCTCATATGAATAAAGACTAGCAAATGCTTTACCTTCAGACTTGTACAGCATAGCCTAGTGCATTTGTATTGCAAAATTCAAGTAAAAGCATTTACTTGTCTTTATTTACTTGTCTTTATTTTCATTTACTTGTCTTTATTCATATGACCCATTGTCATACAAAAGGGACGGCGACGGTTGGCCATAATTTTTGAATTCTTTTGATGACCTGCAGAGGGGATAACTTACATGTAGTTCGAGCACTGGCCGCTGAATTTCTGGAAAGGTGTTTAGAATGATGTTTTTTGAAGCCCTGACGTTTATACGCAATAATGAATTCAAAAATTGATCGAGTAGTTTGTACTTCCTTATCTGTATTTTTCTGCCGGATGATTACAACCAACAATGGTTGTATAATCAGTGTTTATTACCACGAATCTGCTGGATTCATGTGGAGTCGTCCGTAGTACTCAAAAGTAAGTCCTATCGTACGAAATGCTTCTCTGGCCTGGAGACCGCCACTTCTACAGGCAGGAGAAGTCAGCTCGTGCTCTTTCATACCCTCCTTAGTCATTCTACCACTTCTCTGGCTACATCAACGGAAATTGAGGATCACAGCTCACTGTCACAATAGGTGTCACTATAGACTGAGGCACTCAGTCTCTGTTACGCGAACTGCGCAGCATTACAGAGACTGAGACCAACCTCAACAGTTTTTGTTACTAAAATACCAAGATCCTGGTATCGACGCTGATTGGTCAATTTTGAATTCAGAGGGTTACAGCCATGCTGATTGGCCATCTTGGAGGGATCACATCAACTTGCAAAATGGCGGCGCTCTATTCAGCGAACTTTAGTCAAACAGAAGCAAAGCTTGGTAATACCTTGATAGCACCATGGAGGTCTTTCCCCGCAGCACTGATGATCTGATCCTGTTATCAATGACACTATAGGAGATTTCCAAGCAGGCTAAAAAAGAACCCGGACAACTCACCCCGATCCGAGGACAAGTCATCCGTAGGACAACTCACCCGTTGGGCGCAGGTGACGCGGGAGGTGAGAACTAAGAAAAATAGCATGAAATATGAAATTGGTACCTTTTGTCCTACATGTAGGTACATTTTGTCTCGGTACCTTTTGTCCTAGGTACGTTATGTCCTAGGTACGTTTTGTCCGGGTACGTTTGGTCCTGGTACATTTTGTCCTAGGTACGTTTTGTCCTAGGTACATTTTGTCCTAGGTACCTTTTGTCTGGATACCTTTTGTCCGGGTACCTTTTGTCCGGTACATTTTGTCCTAGGTACATTTTGTCCGGGTACGATTTGTCCTGTCACCGAGATAGATACAGGCCAGTTATGTCGTCTTTATCGAGAAATTTGCCAAAGACCGATGCTGCCGGGCAGGGATATGATAGGGGTAGTCGTACGCAAAGCATCACAAACGTTTTAGACGTTGTGGCCAGACTGCGCGAGACTAGTGTCACTATGGTGAAATTCATTCCAGAAGTGACTGGTGTGCATTAGTTCCTTTATGTAAATTTATAACTTTCCCCAATACGCGCATTCGGCCTTCACGTGGCGTAGCAATTTCATGTACATTCTGATGACAAGATTGCCAAACCTGATATTCTGCGCTATCGTCAGATCCCGGAAAATCATCGACTGAATTCATTTATGAGGACCATTGCGAAGAAGGGAGTAAGAAATAAAAGTGAACAATACGAAGCGGGAAATTTTGCACTTTTGCGCGAATTTTTCGATTTCTTAAATAATTGGGAGAACACTTTTTCCCATTTCGAGAAATATCGCCCGAAAAATCAGACAAAATGTCATGTCATTTTAAGAAAATTTCTCCCAATTTGGGAAGTGGGAATTTAAGAAATTGAAAAATTCCTGCAAAACTAAAATGAAATGGTCCATGGACCATGTGCTCACTGGGTTGGACATAATAGTCTAATGACAGAGGGAGGTACATATCAGTTATGAGCAATCTGGGTCAAGTCATTCCCAGAAAAGACTTTGATGATTTTTGAGTTATGCCACCTGGCGGCCATATTAGATGTCCGATCGGCCTGCAACTTCACATGCACATAAAGGTCATCTGCAGGGGACCACATAGCACATTGGAGCGCTTTGGGTCAAGTCGTTCCTGAGTTACAGCACTTTGATGATTTTCGGGTTACGCCACCTGGCGGCCATATTGGATGTCCGATCGGGCCGAAACTTCACATGGACATAAAGGTCATCTGCAGGGGGCCACATAGCACATTGGAGCGCTTTGGGTTAAGGCGTTCCTGAGTTACAGCACTTTGATGATTTTTGGGTTACGCCACCTGGTGGCCATGTTTGAAGTCAAATCAGGCCGAAATTTGACATGCATGTAAAGGTCATCTAGATGGAGGTAAATATCAAATTTGAGCACTCTGCGTCAAGCCGTTCCTGAGTAATAGCACTTACTTGATTTTCAGGTTACGCCACCTGGCGGCCATATTGGATGTCCAATCGGGCCGAAACTTGGTATTTTTTAAGGTACCCCTCCAATGCATGTTTATGCAAGATATGAAGTTGCTCGGTGAAATAATGACAAACTGTGGCAGGTTCGCCACTTTTTGTCGAACTTTGACCTCTGTGACCTTGAAAAGTAGGTCAAATCAAAAACCCGTTATATATGTTATGTATCCTTATTAGCTTCACCTATGATAAAAATTTGAAGATGATCTAGTCATTAGTTCAGGAGTTATTGTACTTTTTGTGTTTTTGGTTTCCGCCACCTGGTGGACACACTGAGAGTCGAATCGGACCAAAACTTGGTGTCGTGGGTCATCTGACCTAGGGGTATACGTACCAAGTTTCAGATCAATAGCTCCAGCGGTTACGAAACGTGCCCTGCTAACGGACAACGACGACGACGGACGACGGACGACGGACGCTGCACCATCGTAATAGCTCACCCCAGTGAGCTAAAAATCAGACAAAAATCAGTCAAAATGTCATGTCATTTTAAGAAAATTTCTCAAAATGTGAAAAAAGTTTCTCCCAATTCGAGAAATTGAAAAATTCCGGCAAAACTCCAAAATTTCCCACTTCTTATTTTCCACTTTTGTTTCTTACTCCCTTGAAGATTAATTACGTAATAAAGCTGAAAAACCGCTTGAATTTTTTCGGGACCCCGTCACAGTTCAAGCCATGAATATTCACTTAAATGAAACAACAGAAGGATCAGTTTTTCACCACTTAATCAGCCACAAGGCTCTGATCCGTCCTGATCTTGGGACAGTGTCCTCTCCATCGTCTTTGTACTGCAGTGTCATGTGCATCGTCTGGCAAGGCTGCACTACTTTTAATATCATGCCAATAGGACTAAAATTTGTGTGCCAACTTAACAGGAAACAAGGGATATGTCTTGGGCAGGAGGAGGCAAGATTTTCAAATGGAAGTCGGATGTTTCAGATAATGGTAGGTATTTGAAAATCTGTTGTAAAACCATTCCTTTCAATGGCTGATCAAGTTAAAGCAAATGGCTCGCGGGGTTTGTTTTGATTGTTGATGGTACCTCCCATAGAGAGTGAATCTAGCGTCCAGGCAAAGCCGTGCTCCAGTCATAGGCAAAACCTGTGCAAATATGCGAACGTGCACCTGGGGACGAGGTTCCATTAAAAATTTGTTAAAATGGATTAATGACATTTTCAAATTCAGTCGGTCAAAATGTACATTTTGTACTATTCACATTGATTTCGAAGCGGCAGATTTTGCAGAATACGCCTCCGGAGTTCGGCTGTCTAATGCATTTCCCAGTAAACTAAAATCCTTCCTTCGCCTTTTTCTCAAAATGGCGCTTGATATCGAGGACCAACTGTCATGGCGCCACAACAAACCCCGCGAGCCATTTGCTTTAAAGAGGAGCTTGGTTACACTGATCTTTTACCTCGACTCGGATAGTATGGAGGATGGCAGTGAGGTTTATCACCTTTCCGACTCCGACTCCGACTTCAACTACGACAATGTACTGTAGTCCGCTATGGACATCCTTGATAAAAACGATTTGTTTGACTTGGAGTTACACCTTAGCAGAGCTGAATGGGTGAATGTCGTCCAGTCCTG
>NMRB01002151.1:15332-47293 GCA_002633025.1 Notospermus geniculatus | reverse complement strand
CGTCCAACGTTGAAGTCAGTTCACAAAATTGAATATGCAAATTAAGTGGGTTCCCGCCGTCCGATTTTGGCGGATTTTGGATATGATGTCCAAGGTGACCTAATAAAACATTTAAAGCAAAAAAACCTTCTGTTGCAATTTGTTCCCGGTTCGCCCAAATTTTCGCTTAAATTTACTGGACTATACTGGTAAGTGGGGAAAAGGCCATCTCAAGCTACTCATGTTACTCGCTTTGGAAGGGACTTTTACTTGCCCTTTTGCAAAGCACAAGGCGCAAGACACCATTGTTTACTGTCCCCTGCGACAGACAGGAAGAGCCGGTGATGGCTGCTGCGTTTGAATTCGGGACCTGCCGCTTGCTAAGTGAACGCAATGCATCCAGTCAGCGCCCGTTAGCAATCGGAATTTCTTGAAATGCGCCTCTGCCTTGAAAAGTAGTAGAGCCGTGCGGATTGGTAAGCGTCAGGTTTTAATTCAAAATTCACATCTTTCAGATTCACTTAGATCAAATTCGATGGTTCATTTAAATTTTGATAAGCCTACTCTGGGAGCGGTTTGACCCCGGCGCTACTCTATCGATAGGTTTGTGGTGATGTGCAAAAAAAATTCCCACGCCATACCTTCATCATTTGAGAAGTTCAACGTGCTGTTATAGCGTGACTAACCCTTCATCAGGTAGGGTAACATGCTTCAACTCATTCTTTTTGTGAAGCAACACTCTACATGCCTAATTGGTAACTTAGACCATTCAAATAGATTTGAACAGTCTTTCGATCATGCATATACCACGTTGCCTAAAGGTCAAAGGTTACATCGGCCGCCACGAGATACAAAACCTAACGCATGCCGTCGGGCTTTAAGATTTTGGGCTACTGTATGTTTACTATGCAGCATCCGCATAAAGGCCCGTTTCCACTACAGCAGATTCCGCGGCGGTTTCCGGCGAGCGGTGCGGTTTTCACAGGGCTTTGGATAATCCTTCGATGGTTTAACAATGCGATGGCCTATTGATTATCCCAATGCCTGTGAAAACCGCTCCGCTCGCCGCAAGACGCGGCAGAATGCGCTATAGTGGAAACGGCGTTTTCGCGCTGCGGGAAAACGCACCGGCAGAAAATGCTTTGTTAAAAGGCAGCGGACCGAGAAAATAACAAAGGATTTGTCAGGCAGTGATAAAACCGCGGCGGAAAAACGCAGCAGTGGGTTCAGGCCTTTAGGCTAGGGATACACTGAACGCGATTTACCCATCGCGCGCGTTGTTTCTTTGTTATTTCATGCCGCAATGCCTCCGAAACAAAAGAGATTCGTGCGAAAATCGCGCGCGATGGGTAAATCGCGTTCAGTGTATCCCTAAAGGCCCGTTTCCACTATAGCGGATTCTGCCGCGTCTTCCGGCGAGCGGAGCGGTTTTCACAGGCATTGGGATAATCAATAGGCCACTGTATTGTTAAACCATCGAAGGATTATCCAAAGCCCTGTGAAAACCGCACCGNGCCGAATGGGTCAATGTCGTCCTGGGTATACCTTATGTTTACCCAGGATCATCCTGGGTAATCCTTTTCTTTACCCAGGACGGCCCTGGGTAAACATAAGGATCCTTAACTTTACCCAGATTGGAGTTCCCGAGTGGTGTAGTGAGGTTGATATTCAGCGTAAATCATGAAATGAAGGGTGGCCTCGAACTAGGCCTATAGCTCCTAAGTCCTTGAGAATTTACTATCGGTCCCTCTTGAAAAGTTGTTGGGATTGGTCTTTTCTCTCTATTCCACACCCCGGAGCAGGTATAGCGGTAATTTTCAGCCCTTTCGAGTTATGATCCTCGTACTGCATGTTCTGCAAAAACTAAATTCATGAAAATGACGAAATTCACACAGATCATACATGTTCTACCTAGGCCTATCGCTCCTAAGTCCTTGAGAATTTACTATCGGTCCCTTTTGAAAAGTTGTAGGGATTGGTCTTGTCCTTCTATTGCAAACCCCGGAGGAGGTATAGCGGTAATTTTCAGCCCTTTTTAGCAATGATCCTACTGCATGTTCTCTGCCGAAAGAGCGTACGTACAGCATGATTCGGCGGGAACTCCCAAGCTGGGTAAAGTTAAGGTTCCTTATGTTTACCCAGGATGATCCTGGGTAAAGAAAATGATTACCCAGGATTAACCTGGGTAAACATAAGGTATACCCAGGACGACACTGACCCATTCAGCACAAGTTGGTGTGAGTGGATGAAGATGAAAGAGGTGAAACCCTTGCTGCTGGACATCCTCCCACAGCAGGGCTTTGGTCTCGTTCCTCTTCATACACTCCACAAAAAGCCCTGCTGAAATTGGGCCTCCCAGGCAAGCAGAGGCGGTCAGAAAACAATTGCCCAATCAGAATGCAGCATTTTCAGGGTGTCAATATTAAATAATTATGACTCATAATAACAATCAAAAATAATAAGAATATTTCCTATACACAGGAAGAACCTCTGTGATAAAATTCAGTCAATTTTGGAAAGATGTAAGTGATTTGCAAAGGATAAAACTTTCAAATCAAACTGGGTAAAACCACGAAATTTGTACAATGTACTTCTCCAGTCATCCTTAAAATACAGGGAGTGCAACTGAAGTATGGACCAACCACATCAGATTCACTGGCTGTTGTATTTCAGCAGGGGTTTGTGTGAGTGGATGAAGAGGAGCGAGGTAAAAACCCCTGCTGTGGGAGGATGGCTGCTGGAGGACGCGGTAAAGATTGAGTAGTTCCTGTTCCTCTCTTCCGCGACTTGTAATTTACAACGAAACCCTACGCAAGTCCAACGTCCAATTAAATGTGTAAAATTCCGCCTCTACGGAAGCACGGCCATCGTGGTGTCCGTTAGTACATTATCCAATCATCAGTGCTAAACAGTAATCACTGATGCGGACCTAGATTAGTGAGATGACCAGTCGCTATCGTGTCGCCCAGGGGATAAGGCTCAGACTATGTCGGTAATCTTAATTGGAGACACGGAGAAGATACAGCTAGCTTCCTTCCTATTTGAGATGTGGAGAGTGTGGTGGTGTTTATGCATAGCATGAAGGGTGACGCCCGCCAATAGTCGGAAGAAAAAGGATATAGGCGCTATCCTTGTTGCTGCACCAAATCGCAGTACATGTAGTAAGATCACAAACTTAATATGTACATGTATTGTCATTCGGAACGACCTGAGGCGAACTGTTTATCTGTCCACTGGGCGGCGCATTTCACCTCGGACACAAGTCCAAGGCAGCCATATTGTTTACCAACAAACCCACGTGACCGACCGTGGGACTATTTTGGCCGAATTTTGGCCTGTTAAGATGTTCAACCTTATTAATATTGCTGGATAAGTTGAGGCGTGTTATACACAAATTCAAAATGTATAAACGTACCGGTATCTCACCCAAACTGCCAATTATTGATCCAATAACGCAACGTTTCTGTGTGACCTAGTTGGTTCATGCGTAGGGTTCTGCAGGTGTGATGAGCATCCAAACCCACAGAAACTCAAGGGATTCGTTGCGCATTCAAGATGGCTGCCTTGGAATTGTGTCCGAGGGGAATGCGAGTTGTCACGGAAATTGCCGAGCAGTTGCCTTCGGAAGTTCCGAATATGTATTATATTTTTATGTTTCCATCAGGGCCAAAGCCAATAGCATTATTGGCCCTTGTACATGTAAGTATGGAGGAGGCCATCTCAAGCTACCCATTTGTCTCACTTGGATGGGGTCTTTTACTTGCCCTTGCAAAGGAAAAGTACAAGGTACAACAGTTTACTGTCCGATGCGACGGAGAGTAGAGGGATGATATGCCATATGGCCCGGGCTGGATTCGAACCCGGGACCGGCCGCTCGCCTAGCGGACGTGATAGGCCTAACCACTCGCCTATCAGAGCACTTCATCTCGGCTATCAGGCATTGTCTGGCATTGCCAGGGTCGAGCTTCTCGTGTTGGTGATGGTCGGCACTGTTGACCACACAGCATGCTGTTAATTGATAGGCTACCTTCAAATCGAAGTCCTGACACTGACGTTTTTTGATATGACAATGTTGGAGGAGCTAGATCCCGTGCCACAACCANAACAAAACAACGTGAGTTTCATGCGGATTTGGGGCAAAAATGTCTTTTGCCCCCCCCCCCCCGGACCAAAGAGCTTAATACGGCCCTGGAGAAGAAAGGAAAACATTGCGGCACTCATTACCACGCCGAACCAGTGAAGGAAGAGCCAGCGTCTAAGTTAAAGTCTGGGAGAGCCAGGAGGCTTGCCGGTAGCTGCCGGTTACCGGTGGTGACAGCTGTCGGTGGTGACCAACTCCGCAATCGGAAAATTTTTGTTCTTCAGAGGCTGCCTCGAGCTCATGCGTGGCTGGCGCTCAACACCGTTGTTCCAATGCATCCTCCAACCACAGGGGTTTTTACCTCGCTCCTCTTCATCCCCTCACACAAACCACTGCTGAAATAGAACATCCAGTGAATCTGGTGTGGCTGTTCCATACTCCAATTGTACTCCCTGTATTGGCAGGATAACTTGGAGAATTACGAATTTCGTGGTTTTACCCCGTTTGACCTTAAAAGTTTGGTGCTTTACAAATCACTTACATCTTTCCAAAATTGACTGAATTTTATCACAGAGGTTCTTCCTATGTATAGGAAAGATTCTTATTATTTTTGATTGTTATTATGAGTCATAATTATTTAGTATTCACACCCTAAAAATGTTGCATTCTGATTGGGCAATGGTTTTCTGACCGCCTCATGCTTGCCTGGGAGGCCCAATTTCAGCAGGGCTTTGTGTGGAGTGTATGAAGAGGAACGACACCAACGCCCTGCTGTGGGAGGATGTTCCAATGCCGCGTAGTAAGATTTACTGGAAGCCTGAGCAAGGCTTTAGATAATTCCAGAATATGAAGATAAAGAGGAGATTTGATTAGCGATAAATCAAGGACAAGTCGTATTATTTAATCATCGTGACATCAATTGTCAGCCAATCGTCACTTCATCAGCAATATATCCGTGTAAGATGCATAAATCATGGATTTTATGAGCTTGATTGAGGGAAATGTCCGACGTTATACTGTAAGCAAACATTGTAATGGGGAGAGATTTTGTTTGAAGGTTTTCGGGGCAGCGGTGAGTGGGCAAGAGTAGTTGTAGATCCAACTAAACTCTGCGGATGCATAAATCTTGGATTTTATTGGCCTAATGAGGAACCGGAGTGCCCAAAAGAGGCGCTGGGGAACAACTCAGTTTTAACACAAAAGCGCCTGCGCTGCAACGTTGAAAACATCATTGACGTTGCTCTTCGGTCTGTTGTTTACGCTAAAATAGTCAATTTTATCGATGAAATTCAACATGTTCCCGCTTGAATTTTCCTTTGAAACCATTCAGATATACTAGTACATTGAGTCTGATAAACGTGTAAAATTCGAAATTCAATGGACAATTTCAGGTATATTAGGGCTAGAAGTAGGGTGTAGTTTCAGAATTAAATGGCAAATAACGTTGGCTTGACTTTCGACGTCAGAGTTTTAACAAGGCATCACGGCTTACTGTCCCGTGCGACGGACTGAAAATTCGGGAATGAAATCCCATATGGCCCGGGCTGCATTCGAACCCGGGACTTGCCGCTTGCTAAGCGGACGTGATAACCACTAGGCTATCAGGCTATTTTGTGAGTGGCTATCATGCTGTAAAAATGGCCCAGCACTCCTGCAATTGCGATATACATGTAATATTCTTTGGTGTCATCTTTCGTGAAAGAACACACGAGGTGAAATTTCTTTGAGAGCCAAATTCATCCAACACACGAATCAATCAGGTGTTATAACAGGCTTGTTTACACCTTGTTAGTAATGTTGACGTGAGCAGCCCGCCATGTCTAACCAATCACCAAGCGTTCTGATTCCACCCAAGGGGCCCATCAGAAAAACCTATCAGCATCCCATTCGAAATGGTATAAAGCTGACCCAACCAGCAGCCTGGTGTTTAATTTATTGTAACAACAAGTGCTGCTAACCACAACAGTCATAAATCTCGGGAGTACGAGATCGTAAATCTCGCACGAACGAGGTCTTAGACGTGATTCAATTTAGCAACATTGGTTTTCCTTCTCTAAGCTGGACGTCTTCTTGCTGTTTTTACCGTTGTAAGAAGCAGGCAGACGGAATCGTCGCGTAAAAATCTTTTCTCGTAATGGGGATCCTAGCTACGACAGAGGGCACCGAAACCCGGTCCTATACAATGGACGCCTTTTGTGTGGGAAATTAATCAGGACCGGGTTGTCGGTTTCATTTCAATAGTTTTAACCACTAGTGACACCTATTGAGGCAGTGAGCTAGGGTCCCCATTGTTACAAAATTATTGACCGTTTATTCCAAATCGCTTTTGGCGCCACATTGACTTCTAGCTCCGTTATTACTCAATCAGTTTTGAACAATTTTCACGAATTTTTTTTTCTTCCCCTTGACTTCGGACATCGATTGGTGCGAGTCCAATTTATTTATTTATTTATTTATTTCGTACACATGTACAACATATAAACAGTGCAGTGCATCTACAAAGATGAGGTGCAAGGGACCGCAGTGCAGTAGAGGTTTACATCCCGAAATTCCATCACATTAAAGTCCGGCAACATCTAACTACCACCCAATGGAATGCGGANATGTCTAACCAATCACCAAGCGTTCTGATTCCACCCAAGGGGCCCATCAAAAAAACCAATCAACATCCCATTCGAAATGGTATAAAGCTGACCCAACCAGCAGCCTGGTGTTTAATTTATTGTAACAACAAGTGCTGCTAACCACAACAGTCATAAATCTCGCGAGTGCGAGATCGTAAATCTCGCACGAACGAGGTCTTAGACGTGATTCAATTTAGCAACATTGGTTTTCCTTCTCTAAGCTGGACGTCTTCTTGCTGTTTTTACCGTTGTAAGAAGCAGGCAGACGGAATCGTCGCGTAAAAATCTGTTCTCGTAATTGTTACAAAATTATTGACCGTTTATTCCAAGTCGCTTTTGGCGCCACATTTGTGACTTGCTCCGTTATTACTCAATCAGTTTTGAACAATTTTCACGAATTTTTTTTTCTTCCCCTTGACTTCGGACACCGATTGGTGCGAGTCCAATTTATTTATTTATTTATTTATTTCGTACACTTGTACAACATATAAACAGTGCAGTGCATCTACAAAGATGAGGTGCAAGGGACCGCAGTGCAGTAGAGGTTTACATCCCGAAATTCCATCACATTAAAGTCCGGCAACATCTAACTACCACCCAATGGAATGCGGAAGTCATGTAATGTGGCAGAGCTTTGTAGTTTTTAATCAGGCCTGTCGATCATTTGTGGTCGTTCCCTGATTGTTCGCGCTGTCCACCGGTTATTCAAGAGCCGCGTGTGATTAAAGGTCCGTGGAAAATCCAACTATTCATTTCGTAACTTCCGCATTCCATTCGGTCAAAGTTAGATGTTGCCAGACTATATCGTGGGTATCGTTCTTTCTGCTATCTTAATTTTTTTGTCCTACATGTATATTACATGTATAATGGACCACGCTCGTTAATAGCACCATTTCATTTCGCTTCGACATTCAGTGCAGTTTACACTGTGCGATGCATTGTTTTTCAAGATGGCTGCCATTCGACCTGCCCGATGAAAATGTGATGGACTTTACTGAAAACTGTGTTGAAATTCGTTGAGTATTTACGAAGCCACGTATGTATGTTATGTATCCTTATTAGATGTACCAGTGCTGAAAATTTGAAAAGGATCCAGCCAGTAGTTCAGGACTTATTGCACTTTTTGTGTTTTCGGTTTAGGCCACCTAGTGGCCAAGCCAAGAATCGAATTGGACCGAATCTTTGTGTCATAGGTTATCTGACCTAGGGTTATACCTGACAGTGTAGGCATACAAGTTTCAGGTCAATAGCCCCAGCGTTTACAAAACGTACCCTGCTAACGGATGACGGACGCTGCACCACCTTACGAGCTTACCAGGTGAGCTACAAAACATAACTAACGCACTTGAATCGACAGCATGGGCACCATGATATGATGGATACACCCCCATAGGAGAAGGGCCTGATACTTATCGTGAACAAATACGTTCCTTAGAAACCAACAACTAATGGAAAATATAATGAGGTAACATCCCAAACATTTTCATCGACTATTGTTAGAATGAGGCAATTACTTCCAAGTAACCTTATTAATACTTTATTCATATTATTTTCTCTGTTGATTTGGTCCTCACTGGCAGACTTTGATAAAGGAGACTTTTATCTGTCGACAATACTGGTCGTTGACGAATCGGCTAAGTTTTTTAGGAAGTATAGGCTACATGTTGTTTGGTGGAATAGTGATGATTTTAAAATCTCCCATACTCTAAGCCTGGCTCCATATTCATAAACATGGGACTTTTAGTATGTTGTAGAGGACATGAAATTGTACCAGAAAACGGCAAAAAACCTTTTGTTGCAATTTGTGTAGGGTTGGGCCATTTTTTTTCTGGACTATAAGTCAAAGTGTGATACTTATTCTTTGTATTGAACAAAGGATAAGAGTCACACTTAGACTTGAAGTAGTTTTATGAATATGGGCCAAGAAGCATAATGTGACAAGTTTCTTGCTCGTTCAAGCAAGTTTTACGGTAGCCACAAAAAAGTATCAATAATAATACCGCAGTTACCGGTAATGACCTGAAAAAGCAAAGGAAATCTTCTTGAAGGCAAGACTTCCTAAAAAGCAAACCAGTGTGGGTCTTGAAAAAGACTTGACAAGAGGGACTGCCTTGCATAGTGTGCCGTGACCAGTGTGGCATTTTTTATTTATTTTTGTTTATTTTTAATTTTTTTTAATAATTTGTGTTTTAATTTTAGTTTGTAATTTGCGTAATTTTTTTATGTTTATGTTATTTTTATTTTTTATTTTTTCTTCGTAATTTGTATTTTTTATTTTATTTTTTTTGTTTTGCTTTAATTTTTCCATTTTATTTTTATTTTAAAATTTTATTCAGCAGTGTGGCATCCGCCTCGTGTGCGATTCGCGTGAGTGACGTCACACACTCGGCTGCAGACCTGATATGTGATCGCATTGTTCTGCGTCGCATTTATTTTCATAAATCGAAGTTGGATTGTAACTTGAGCCTTTTCTAAATGCCTATTTTGGGGAGGCATTTTCAAAAGGAATTTTTAGGCGTTTAGTTTTAGAATATTCTAGATGTAAAGGGGTGATATTACGGTGATCCGCAAGATCCGCTGTCCCGCAAATCCCGCAAATTATACATGGCCGTTTCAGTCGGATTGACACCGAGTTCGTTGCAAGTACTGCGAAATCTTCTCAGCTCTGAATATTACACGATAAGGCGATAAGTACATGTACAGACACGACAGAATCCATGTGACGGAGATTCTTAATGATGCCAATCAGTGCACGATGGAGAAAAACCGACAGCTTAATCACCAGAACATTTACAATCTAGGGCAATTTAAATCCACAATAATTCCCTAAAATGTCATTTTAAGATTTAACTGAAACTCAAAAGGAAAGAGAAATTGCACAGTTGGTCATAATAACACATCGTGCTGCGGAATTCCTCTCGTAACTCAACGAAAATTCCTTCGATGAAATTGGTCGAATTGCAATCTACTAATTACGGCATGAAAAATAGCATCATCAGATCCGCCACGATCAAATTTAATCTAAGCTTGTCTCCGGCTGATTCAAAGAAGTTGACATCGTGAAGTAGAGGAAAAGTACGAAAGAAAAGAAAGAGTTCGTGATCGGATGCGTTGTGTAGAAGCGATGGAACGTTAAATCGATGAGACGGGATGGATTGTATGGGCGGTATTTTCCGCCAAAAAAGGATAATCGCAGAGGGATTATTCGAAGAGGGATATTCGCAGAGTGATTCGAAGAGGGATCTTGATTCGAAGAGGGATCTTCGAAGAGGGATATTCGCAGAGGGATCTTCGAAGAAGGATATTCCCAGAGGGATATAAGGAATTGTCGAGGTCATTCACCTGAGAATAATCAAATCGCCCGCATGGCTAAACATTTTATCAAAAAAGCCTAATTGGGCTGTTCCTTTATGGTCTGGGGTGAGCATCCCTCCTCGAATATCACTCTGCGATTCCCTCTGCGAACATCCCTCTGCGGATGTCTAATGGCAACAACGTAGAAGTAATCCCTCTGCGAATATCCCTCTTCGAATAATCCCTCGGCGATTATTCATTTTTGGCGGAAAATACGGCCCATAGAATTGGGCACCTTGGTGTGCAGTGGCGAATCCCGATTTGCTATGGTCGGCAGGGCCGGATCAAGGATTCACAGAAAGGGGGCGTAGCTCGACAGAGTTGGTGAGCACCGAAAAAGTTAAGCCCAAAGGGGGGTCTGGGGCCTCTCCCTGTCATTACACTATTATGTCCAAAGAAGGGGTGAGCACATGCTCCATGGACCATTTCATTCTAGTTCGCGGGGATTCGCCCATCTAAGTCGCCACAGTGTGACACGGGCTTTAGCTTTAAATGACGAGGTGGTGATATTCTCTTTAACCATGTCAACGGCCCCTCATCACGATTGCCTCAAATCATGCACAAGTGTCTTGGCTCCATTAGCCGTGGCATTTAGTGCTAGCTAGAAACGGCCTTGTCACTCACTCAAGGGGATGGGAAAACTCTTCGTGTTAAGCTGGCTCAGAGCGGTTCCGACGGGTAGTCAAGGTGGCGTAGACGGACGATTTGACGACGCTGGAAAGACGGGAGAGATGACGGGAGACGGCATGTATTTATTTATTCTTTGAGTCCGTCGAATTTAATGGGCTGAGGCCAAACCATGGCGCTGATAAGGAGGCCATCTCAAGCTACTCATGTTCCTCACTTCAATCGGGGTGTTTTACTTCCCCTTGCAACGGAAGAAGGTACCACGGCTTACTGTCCCATATGCGACGGACGTAGAGCAAGGACGAATGGTAATCCCAGGCTAAATTCAATCCAGGTGTGATGAAAGCCAATGTCCCCGTCTTCCTGATGTCCCCCTGTATTGTTTGTCACAGGATTAAGGGTCATGGTCTCTCTAGAGTCCAATTCAATGGTGCCACTTAATTCGTAAATGTATTGTTGGGGGACATCACATATCGGGGGACATTAGATTCTATTACACCGGGACCTGTCGCTTGCTAAGCGGACGTGATAACGAATAAGCTGAGAAGGCCCTCCTACATAGATTAAATGAATCGGCCAGATACAGAGAAAAGGGCATTGATATATTTTTTACTGTCACAGAATCCAATCCCCCCTCCGGCAAAGTAACGCATGAGGTACGCCTAGCCCTTGAGCTAAACCAAACTTGCCAACAAAATTGAATTACATTTCACATAAAAAGAACTTTATTTGGTCATCGGAAATGTAATTACTTTTTATGGTAGCCTTCCTTAGGCAATATCCAATAAAGTTTTAGGCAAATCTGTAATCGTAATCCTTCGTCAAACCTATCCTAACATTGTCAGGCGATTAGAGGGATAGTATGGACCAAAGGTTTTAGTTCTCTCGTAACAACTCTGGACAAAAGACTATTGGAAAGAAGATATGAAGAGTTTACCTTCCCTCCAATCCCCCAAATTATCGAACTTTCCACATATGGACATCTGTTTTTCGTCAGACTGCTGTATGGTACACACCCGTCAATCGTCAAGCCCTTTCAGACAACGAAAAACATTACACCCAACAAATGTTATGACCAAAAGGGGCTTACAAGTCGACATTGCGTCTTGAGGCAACTCGCGGCAACTAGCTTTCCGGCGATGGAAGCAACTCGGAGTGGATCAGTTGCCGAATTGTCGACCTGAACGCGCTCTGCGAGCAACTGCCGGATCCGCGAGTTGCCGATGTTCTACTTTTTGGCGACTGTTGGAATGGACCGTGGGCATGGAAGACGCGCTGTCGACATGAGCGTGCTGTTCGATGTAACTGCCAGTTGCTCCGAGTTCCTCTCAACCGCTGAAATGTCGACCTGCGCGTGGTGTTTTTTTATCTGCGACGGATCCGTCGCACTTGCCCGGCGAGTCTTAATGCGGTAGGGGTGTCTTTGAAGTCGACTGACCCAACGCTGCTCGCCTCGTCATTCAGTCGGGTCAGTCAACTTTACCGCATTGAGATTTGCGTCCACGTGCGCCTATCCTCAAACAACCCTGCCGCATTAAGGTTTGCCGTCCATGTCCAGCTCAAGAATCCTTGATTACATCCGGATACTTTATGATGTCACGCCACCAGTTGAGGGCGCTCCACCAGCGTGATAAACCACCGACCATCTATCGGCAAACTCTGCTCGGCCGTCCGAGGCGACCGTAATCGATAACCCCACCGTCTGGAGACAAACTATCAAGACAACATCACTTGCTCTTTAGTGTTTGTGGCCACTTAGGGACTCATTGAACAAACTATCGTGACATATGCTGTCTCAGGCAAGATGAGATCTACGCATGGATTATTTACCGAGTTTCGTGTCGGATTTGTTCCGAATGTTCCATCTCTTGGGGGCATTCGGGAATAGCGGCCGGCGAAGATTTCTGCCGACTTTTAAATCATTGCCACGCTGGGACAGACTTGACATGCAACAGTGAAGTTGGCAGGCGCATGAAACATAATTATTTTAACAGAAGTTTGGTAAAAGTTAAAGCTTGGGTTTATAGTCTGATATCAACAACGGTAGAGGTGTCATCCGACTTTACACTTTAACCCCAGTCTATCCTGAAACCTTTCAGCAGAACTCAGATGAGCTGCTCATTCAGCGCTACAGTCCAAGCATTTCCGACCGGTACCCATTTATACACCTGGGTGGAGAGAGGCCAGTGAGGCAAAGAGACTTGCCCAAAGTCTCACGCCCAGTGGGATTCGAACCCGGGACCCTCTGACCGCTAGTCGGAGGCCCGAACCACTACACCACCGTGGCTCCTCTAATGCCTAGGTCACATATCCACTCCGGGGCCCGTACGGCGAGTAAAAACAGACATTTTGGCCAATTTCTACGGTGCCCAGTTTGATCTAGTTTAATTTCCACTTATCCATTGAGGCGATTTCGGCATAATTCAGCTTAGATCTGAGTTTCAGTCTAAAAAATCCACAGCAAGCCGCTGGGTGGGGAAAATCGTACGGCGCCCGGTGCATTTGTGACCTAGGCTTAAAGCGGCTATCGCGTACGCAAGGCAAGAGCTCGTCCAAGGTTCGAATCAAACCAGGGCAAAATGGGATTGATCTTCCCAAGCTCTTCACGTAGTGACATGGGATGTAAGCCGTGGTACCTTGTATCTTGCACCGTTTGGGCAACGAAAAAACCCCATCGCAGCGAGCAGCCGGAGATGGCCTCTTCCATACTTCCCAGGGCCAAAAATGCTTTGGTGGGTCAAAAAATTTTCTTTCAGAAAAATGTTCAGCATGAGCTCACCAGAGGATGTTGACAGCTCTAAAGCTCGAAGACAAATAAGGTGGCGCCCTCCTGGCGTCGTGGGGTATATCATGTTCTGAGCCTTCGTTTGAGGTGTCTGCAGGGCGTTTGCAATTCTCTTGCTCGTCGCATGGGGGCTTTTTGTTCGGTCACGTCAGCTTTAAGGGAAGGCACCCAGGATGGACGACCACCAGAGGCTTCCAACGCTTAGAGTACTTCAGTACAGACACCGAACCCAGCCTGAACGTTTTGCAATGATAACACAGGCAGCTCATCTTTTCCCTTGGGCGGCTCTTTTCTCTTTCTCCTTATTCATGGCAGCTGGTTCTAAATCATGTAACAATANGTAAACTAAACGACAACGTTATTTTTCATACTACGCATTTACCAGGTTTTATATTGCATTTTCGGTACAAAAATAACGTTGTCGTTAACGTTTACGTTTATCGTTTGATTTCGAAACCTCCCTAATATCTGCGATTTACGTGCACTTCCGATTACGACTCAAAATTATTCTGCCACAAAGTTATGACATTTTACGATTTGCAAACGTCTATCAAATCGTTTTCATCAAGGTGGTCTACAGCGGACTGCAATTCATTCTGGTAGTTGAAGCCGGAGTCGGAGTCGGAAAGCTGCGCAACCTATCCATTGATTCGTGGACCACGAACCACGCGCTCACCTGCGTGAATAATGTACCATGCTATCGAAAAGTTCCAGGGCAAGCCCCGAGTTCCAGCGGTAATATGATTATGGTCAAAATTTCAAGGTGAAAACATTCTCGCTTGAGTAATTTATGACATATGTGCCAAAGTCCACTGTACACATAGCTCAGGGTACCGAGATACAGGATCACGCCAAGTTGGAAGATACCATATGTAGGTCAAATAACAACGAAACGTGTCAACCAAATGGCAAAATTTTTATCTTTGCCCTCCGTGGCCTTGAAAAGTAGGTCAAATCAAAACCCCGTTAGATATGTCATGTATCCTCATTAGATGCATCGATGGAAAAAATTTGGAGACGACCTAGTCGTTAGTTAAGGAATTATTGGACTTTGAGTTTTCGTTTTGGCCATCTGGTGGGCAAGCAAAGAATCGATTTGGACCGAAACTTTGTGTCATAGGTCACGTGACATAAAGGTTTAAACCACCAAGTTTCAGCAAATAGGGTCAGGCAATGTATTTCTCACTTTCGTATCGTGATCACATTCCAACGACTAGAAATCATCACTATTAACAACATTTTTATTTCGTAACTTCTTTTTGTCATTACGTTTACACCCCACAGAGGAAAAATCGAGTTCGACCCCTTCAACACGCCTTTCGAAGGGGTGCAATTAAGAGGTGTGCAGTCCAGATAATTGGCCTGGAATGTTTATTCAGCTTTCTGGCTAAAGACAGAAATAACGAAAACCCCATGCCTGCACGCGTGCACAGCTTCAAAGTCATACAGTTCTGCAATTTCTTCACTATATCAAACAAGTCTTTTAATTTTTGAAATATGTTGAAAAATAATGATTTTATGACCTTAGAAATAGCAAAAAGGAGGAGGGATCCGGAATCAAAATTGAACAACCAATTCCTGGAATTCTGTGGCTCACGCTCCGGTAACTCTGAATAGAGTAACTCAGACTCTTGGCACTAGGGGCTCTCCATTTCATCAATCTGTGGCCTGTGGCAGTGAAAACGTAACGGTAGCTTTTATAATTGACTATGACTATAGTCATTAAAACTTACATTATTTTAGGTGGAAACTCATCCAGAAAAAAAACGAATATCGTCATTGTGAGCAATCTACGGTGGCCTGGAGGGAACATTATGAAATATTCATTCCCTCGAGGTCCCGAGATATAGGCAATTGAAATTCACAAATTAGGTTTTTTTGCCGTCATACATGTATATTTCAATCGGTCGGTCACAGATGTCACAAAATGATGATTTGAAAACAAGCAATCATGAATTTATAACGTCTTAATCATCTGTTAGGTTTGGTTGCTGGAAAAAATATGAACTTAACATGAAAATTACCCCTGGATCCCGTGCGTGCTGTTTTTTGCCTTCGCATGCAAAAATCAATGATTTTTATCAATTATGTCAAGCTGTATTTGAAAATTGGAAAATTCCTGTCAGCACGCATTTTTTGGTGAAATCTTATTGCGTTTTTATTACTGGTTGCCGGGGAAACCGATGACATTTTCGATTTCTTTGACAAGTTTTGGAGTAAATGTCACCGGGATGATAAATTAGGATGATTTATTGATGTCTGATCGCGTGATCACAAAATCAGTCTGGTATCCGGATGAAAACTTTCTGCAGGGGTCTTGAATTACAAGGGGGTAGGTGATAAAGAGGGTAAGGTACAGTCAAAAGAAACAACAGACGCTGTACTACGAGTGTATTCCAGAAGGTTAGCATGTTTGATAGCCCACGATATCCATGGATGGACTCTGCAACAATAGGGAGGTTTCGCAAATCTGACGAAACACGGAGTACGAAATTGGACTTCATTTCCATGACGCAATGAATTTAAGGAGATGGTTGCTCCAACAAATATCGCCTCCTGCAAGAGCTTGTTTTAGCGTATGACGTTAGACCGATAGAGTTACGGTGTATATCAAACTTTGAAATTTATCTTTCGTTTCCACTTCGTAGCTACGAAGTGAAAATTTAAAAATTCAAGATGCAACACAACTCTTTCGGTCTTACATGAGATGCTAAAAGACGCACTGGCGGAAGGGACATTTGTGGTACCAACCGTCTCCTGAAATATATTACGTCATGGAAATGAAGTCCAATTTCGTATTTCGACTTCGTGTTTCGTCAGATTTGCGAAACCTCTAAAGACCCGTCTACACGATCATACATTTGTTCAAAACATCCTCATACATTTGTATGATGATGTTCATGGACAGATATTTGATTGTGTAGGCTGTTTTCCCAACAAACTTGAACAGCAACCAACATGTATGATGATGTTCAAATTTGTATGATGATGTTCATGGACAAATGTATGATCGTGTGGACTGTTTTCCCAACAAACCTGAACATGTATGATGATATTCAAATTTTTAGCTGCATGTTTCATCTTGCCAATGCAAAACATCCCAAAAAAATGTGTGATGATGTTCAGGGACAAATGTATGATCGTGTGGACGGTTTTCCCAACAAACTTGAACATCATCCAACATTATCCTTTCTCCATCATACTTCATCATACAATGTCCATGAATGTTGGACTGTAGATCGAAATCGGCGACAAACTTGAACATCATCATACAAGATTATGATGCTGCTTTGAACAATGTATGATGATGTTCAAAATTTTAGCTGCATTGTTACAAGATAGAAATCGACAAACAAGCTTGGACATCATCATACAAACTTGTATGATGATGTTTTGAACAAATGTATGATCGTGTAGACGAGCCTTTACAACGACGACGGAAAATCATGCCCCCTGTGATATTGCAATAAGAGCCAATAATGACAAGGAGATTGGAGGGTTAATAGACTATATAAAAGGGAATACCATGTAATAAGGTATCGACGCGACTGTGTCTTGGAGACCAAGACGCTTAGCGTGTTTAGCCGATCAAAGACCTTCTTGCCTGTAGCATAGAATAAAGAGCTTGCGTTACACTCCGTCTGCAGACTGAATACCCCGATAAACATTCCATCACTGATTTGGAAATAAACAGTCTAATGATTCAAACATACTCGTGCGCTGCTCCAGCAACTTAGCAACGGCACGCAACAGCTATTCTTTGCCCTGTTTACATGAGCGTCTTACTGTGGAGGCAATGGTCCATGAATTGTCAGCCATTTGCCGTGTCACACGTGGTTGACTCTCTGAGTGCGGAATTAAGAGGCTTGTATTAGATACCGACTATAAACGACTCATTAAACAGTAAAAACTGCTGAAGCGACGAAAAACGCCGACTCCACAGGCTTGAGCGTTTTGCGTTACGATTGATTATCGTACATAGGATATTTAACCCTATATTCTCCATCCCAAGGCCTTCAGACAAAGTGAGCTCAGATAAGGACTGGGGCCGTGTGCATAAAACACCTTTAAGTGTAAAATTTCCTTTAAACTATTGTTCCAAACAAAAGATGAGGGAAATTTTACACTTAAAGGAGCTGGACGTCCAAGTTGTAAACACTCACTCACTGGTTCTCTATCCACGCGACGCCTGCGATGCTGCCACCTATTGTCGGTGATATGTACTGACGTGAATATCGTGAGTGAGTTGCATCGGACCGGGAACCAGTCTAACGATCACGGGGCGCTACTGGTGCTGCCAACTGCACGAAGGAATAAAACTAGTTTGCCGACCATGTTTGTAAACAAACCAGCTTGTTTACAACTTCGGCGTCTAACTCCTTTAAGATGTTTTATGCATACGGTCCCATGACCGTATGCAGATAGAACGGCGGATAGTAGGGAGGTTCAGATAACGTTCCAGTCCGGACTCCGACTCCACAGGATTCCTTTTTTTTGGGAAGTACGTCATCAAATACAACGGGGTTTTCCAAAGCAATTGTGTTTTCTCATTCAAGAGAACGAAACGAATTTTTATTTCAATTATTTCAGTTTAACTGTAGAAATTATGGCGATTCGATTAATCTTTACAAGTATTGTAAATGTAATATCAAAAAGTTTGCTATTATAGCAAACTTTTGTAACTGGGACTTGTATTCCCAGGACTATTATTACTTTCACGCCTGGTATCTTTCTCCCACTCACAGGATAGACTAGATGATGGTTGATTCGAACCAACATCAGTGCATAATCCATGTCCTATTGGTCCGCAGTGGTCCAGACCTGCCCAGGAGTGTACATTTTATAAGCTGTGACTGCATGGGGAACTCAATTGTATCATTTGACTAGCAAATGAGCGACACAGGCCACGGAAGCCGGAGGTGAGAATTAGCAGTTAGTGTCAGGGAGACCCTAATGTGATTTCTATGAGGTTAACCGGATTTGAAATGTTTACTCCGGGTGATGTTGGTTGTGGGTCGCTGTAATGTTATCGTGGACCGATGTATGAGGTCGGGTGTTTGTAAAATAAGAAACGGAACGAAACCAGAAACGAAGAAATGAAACATATAAAACCTGGAACAACCTGGTAATCCGAACGGCGACGACTGACGTTTTGCCCAGGCTGGGGTTTACCCTTAGGCCGCCCCTGCTGGATTTTATGTTGCATTTTAGAAACGTATCGATGCTTATCTCAACTTCGTGGATAGGAACTGGGTATTGTGCATCCCCAGTATCATATGAGGTCCTTAGAGCTTTCACATTTCAGCCAGGTCCTTATTTTATTAGCAACCATTTTTAAAACACTCGACTACAGACCATGAATCTGCCCTGGGGAATTGTTTCTGGCTTCGTTTCTTCGTATCTGGTTTCGTTTCGTTATTTCTGGTTTCGTTCCGTTCCTTATTTTAAAAATACCCTATGAGATCACCTGACTATGGCGACCACAGGAAATTCTGGCAATTATAATCAAATAAAAAGACAAATCCATTTTTATGATGCGTCTGTTTAATATTCTCAACTCAGAGCATGAACCGGTCCTGTCACATTTTTCTAAAAGACATATTTTTTCAATTCGGATTTGTTTTTATTGGTGCAGTCTGGATTATTTCAAAAAGTTGCACGAGGTGTGGATTATGTCGGAGCAAACAGCCGCATGGATGAGATTTCGACGTTTGACTACATCCAGAATAAGTGTACGTCTCAAAGACGCAATTTGGCGGCGGGTTCACTCACACTTTTATAGTTAATCCGAGTAAAAGTACATCTTTACAGAATCGGGTTATTTAAATTGTAAGCCTCGAGGCAGAATAAAATACGAGCACTTTCAAAATCTAAACCGTAGCAGAGAGATACCAGATGAACGAAGCATCTTCGTCGTTCAGGAAATTCAGTACTAAGGGTGGGTGCACACTGGAACCGATTCGCAAAGCGATTTGGAATCGCACGCGAATTGCTTTTGTTTGGGAGGCATATGCGGCATGAAATAACAAAGAACCATCGCATGCGTTGTGCGAATCGCGTGTAGTGTATACCCACCCTAAAGCGGGTGATCCACTGTTGCGATTTTGGCTTGAGACGGGGTTGCGTTCCCTTGCGATTACCATATAAGGACTTCCGATTGCCATATAAGGTAATCACAAAGGGACCGCAACCCCGTCTCAAGCCAAAATCGCAACAGTGGATCACCCGCTTAAGGCTGAAGGGGTTATTGTCGTCGTGGGTACACATAAAGGCCCATATTTACGAAGCCCGATTAGGCCAACACGCGGGTAAGTTTATAGTTATTCACGTTAAGGGCCTAGAAAACCATTGTTTTGCTACCCTTTACGCTGCTTGATCGGCAGCCTTTACCTGCAGGATAATCACCCGTGGTTAACTTTCCTTTGTCTAGCTGCAAAAGGACAAAAAAAAATTTGAACAACCTACAGGCCTTGTTTAGCGCCATTCAACTCTGATCTTTTCTTCGATCCTCCTGCACGTAAACGCAGGAATGTTAACCGCGTGTGGTTATCCTGCGGGCAAACGCTGCCGATCGAGCAGCGTACAAGGTAGCAACACAATGGTTTTCTAGGCCCTTACCATGATTTGGCCTAATCGCGCTTCGTAAATACGGCCCAAAGTGTTCCCAGGTTCGATGTTGTCAAGTGAAATTGTACCCTGGGTCCACTTTCTTGTTACAAATTGTACCCAGGTTCTGATTTAGAGACCTCGGGGCGAGGCTGTCATTCCCATGTACCGTACATGTGCATGTGTCATGTGTGCCTGGCCATGATTGGTGTGTCCGAACATGTGATATGGCAACAGCACCACCTGGCGGAGGATCGTGGAACCAACCTGCGCAAATTCACGTGTCCGTCGAGATCTTGAGAATGAACTCGTCCACACCGAAACATGTGGCATTATTGGCCTATGCACTAAGCTGCGCATGCCCAGTAGATCGTCTCTAAATCAGAACCCGGGTACAGTTTTTACGTGTTCGGATCAGCGCCGCCCTGTCAGGATAAAAAGTAAAGTGGGTTCATCATCTCACATGTATGTCCTGCATTCGGAACGACCTGAGGCGAACTGTCACTGGGCAGCGCATTTCACCTCGGACACAAGTCCAAGGCAGCCATGTTGTTTATCATCAAACCCACGTGACCGCCGTGGGACTATTTTTGTATGGGCGGTATTTTCCGCCAAAAAGGGATAATCGCATAGAGATTATTCGAGGAGGGATATTCAAAGAGGGATATTCGCAGAGTGATTCGAAGAGGGATCTTCGAAGAGGGATATTGGAAGAGGGATATTCGCAGAGGAATTCGCAGAGGGATGTTCGAAGACGGATATTCCCAGAGGGACATCCGCAGAGGGATATAATAACCGAAGTCGTCCTCCAGAAATTTAGCAAATTTTGGACCCCAACCGGAGTCTTCTTCAGGCTGGCACTTTCAAGTCGAGCTACCAGAAGTATAATGAGCTGGATCCCAACATTACAAGTCATTATACTTCTGGTAGCTCGACTTGAAAGTGCCAGCCTGAAGAAGACCCCGGTTGGGGTCGAAAATTTGCTAAATTTCTGGAGGACGACTTCGGTTATCATGGCTTTGTTAAAGGTGTTGGTCAGGGTTTGTGACGTAATCCTTCACAAAAGAAAACTGCGGGTTGAACTTGCAGAACAACAGGACCCGGACTTTCCTTCCAGGGGACTATGATCCCTGTCACACCTGTCCTGCTGACGTAACACCACTAGATATCAACGCTACACAAGGTTGTGGATAAGCCAACGGTGCCATATCATCCCATGCTGTTCCGTTTCGTTTGCTTCAAATGACGAGACAGTGATATTCTCTTTAACCATGTCAACGGCCCCTCATCACGATTGCCTCAAATCATGCACAAGTGTCTTGGCTCCATTAGCCGTGGCATTTAGTGGTAGCTAGAAACGGCCTTGTCACTCACTCAAGGGGATGGGGAAACTCTTCGTGTTAAGCTGGCTCAGAGCGGTAGTCAAGGTGGCGTAGACGAAGATGTGACGACGCTGGGAGAGAGATGACGAGAGACGGCATGTATTTATTTATTCTTTGAGTCCGTCGAATTTAATGGGTTGAGGCCAAACCATGGCGCTGATAAGGAGGCCATCTCAAGCTACTCATGTTCCTCACTTCAATCGGGGTGTTTTACTTCCCCTTGCAACGGAAGACGGTACCACGGCTTACTGTCCCATATGCGACGGACGTAGAGCAAGGACGAATGGTAATTCCAGGCTAAATTCAATCCAGGTGTGATGAAATCCAATGTCCCCGTCTTCCTGATGTCCCCCTGTATTGTTTGTCACAGGATTAAGGGTCTTGGTCTCTCTAGAGTCCAATTCAATGTTGCCGCTTAATCTGTAAATGTATTGTTGGGGGACACCACATATCGGGGGACATTAGATTCTACTACACCGGGACCTGTCGCTTGCTAAGCGGACGTGATAACGAATAAGCTGAGAATGCCCTCCTACATAGATTAGATGAATCGGCCAGATACAGAGAAAAGGGCATTGATATATTTTTTACTGTCACAGAATCCAATCCCCCCTCCGGCAAAGTAACGCATGAGGTACGCCTAGGCCCTGAGCTAAACCAAACTTGCCAACACAATTGAATTACATTTCACATAAAAAGAACTTTATTTGGTCATCGGAAATGTAATTACTTTTTATGGTAGCCTTCTTTAGGCAATATCCAATAAAGTTTTAGGCAAATCTGTAATCGTAATCCTTCGTCAAACCTATCCTAACATTGTCAGGCGATTAGAGGGATAGTATGGACAAAAGGTTTTAGTTCTCTCGTAACAACTCTGGACAAAAGACTATTGGAAAGAAGATATGGGGAGTTTACCTTCCCTCCAAGCCCCCAAATTATCGGACTTTCCACATATGGACATCTGTTTTTCGTCAGACTGCCGTATGGTACACACCCGTCTATCGTCAAGCCCTTTCAGACAACGAAAAACATTACACCCAACAAATGTTATGACCAAAAGGGGCTTACAAGTCGACATTGCGTCTTGAGGCAACTCGCGGCAACTAGCTTTCCGGCGATGGAAGCAACTCGGAGTGGATCAGTTGCCGAATTGTTGACCTGAACGCGCTCTGCGAGCAACTGCCGGATCCGCGAGTTGCCGATGTTCTACTTTTTGGCGACTGTTGGAATGGACCGTGGGCATGGAAGACGCGCTGTCGACATGAGCGTGCTGTTCGAGGTAACTGCCAGTTGCTCCGAGTTCCTCTCAACCGCTGAAATGTCGACCTGCGCGTGGTGTTTTTTTATCTGCGACGGATCCGTCGCACTTGCCCGGCGAGTCTTAATGCGGTAGGGGTGTCTTTGAAGTCGACTGACCCAACGCTGCTCGCCTCGTCATTCAGTCGGGTCAGTCAACTTTACCGCATTGAGATTTGCGTCCACGTGCGCCTATCCTCAAACAACCCTGCCGCATTAAGGTTTGCCGTCCATGTCCAGCTCAAGAATCCTTGATTACATCCGGATACTTTATGATGTCACGCCACCAGTTGAGGGCGCTCCACCAGCGTGATAAACCACCGACCATCTGTCGGCAAACTCTGCTCGGCCGTCCGAGGCGACCGTAATCGATAACCCCACCGTCTGGAGACAAACTATCAAGACAACATCACTTGCTCTTTAGTGTTTGTGGCCACTTAGGGACTCATTGAACAAACTATCGTGACATATGCTGTCTCAGGCAAGATGAGATCTACGCATGGATTATTTACCGTGTTTCGTGTGTCGGATTTGTTCCGAATGTTCCATCTCTTGGGGGCATTCGGGAATTGCGGCCGGCGAAGATTTCTGTCGACTTTTAAATTCATTACAACGCTGGGACGACTTGACATGCAACAGTGAAGTTGGCAGGCGCATGAAACATAATTATTTTAACAGAAGTTTGGGAGCCAAGTTAAAAAAAGTTAAAGTTTGGGTTTATAGTCTGATATCAACAACGGTAGAGGTGTCATCCGACTTTACACTTTAACCCCAGTCTATCCTGAAACCTTTCAGCAGAACTCAGATGAGCTGCAGCTCATTCAGCGCTACAATTTAAGCATTTCCGACCGGTACCCATTTATACACCTGGGTGTAGAGAGGCCAGTGAGGCAAAGAGACTTGCCCAAAGTCTCACGCCCAGTGGGATTCGAACCCGGGACCCTCTGACCGCTAGTCGGAGGCCCGAACCACTACACCACCGTGGCTCCTCTAAAGCGGCTATCGCGTACGCAAGGCAAGAGCTCGTCCAAGGTTCGAATCAAACCAGGGCAAAATGGGATTGATCTTCCCAAGTTCTTCACGTAGTGGCATGGGATGTAAGCCGTGGTACCTTGTATCTTGCACCGTTTTGGCAACGGAAAGACCGCATCGCAGTGAGCAGCCGGAGATGGCCTCTTCCATACTTCTCAGAGCCAAAAATGCTTTGGTGGGTCAAAAAATTTTCTTTCAGAAAAATGTTCAGCAGGAGCTCACCAGAGGATGTTGACACCTCTAAAGCTCGAAGACAAATAAGGTGGCGCCCTCCTGGCGTCGTGGGGTACATGTATATCATGTTCTGAGCCTTCGTTTGAGGTGTCTGCAGGTCGTTTGCAATTCTCTTGCTCATCGCATGGGGGCTTTTTGTTCGGTCACGTCAGCTTTAAGGGAAGGCACCCAGGATGGACGACCACCAGAGGCTTCCAACTCTTAGAGTACTTCAGTACATACACCGAACCCAGCCTAAACGTTTTGCAATGATAACACAGGCAGCTCATCTTTTCCCTTGGGCGGCTCTTTTCTCTTTCTCCTTATTCATGGCAGCTGGTTCTAAATCATGTAACAATAAAATATGATTCACAAATTGGCAAGTAACGTTATATCCCTTTGTTTGTCACAGGTGGGCTCGTCTTGCATAAAGAGAACAATTTGTCCGAAGTCCCCGGTGTACCAAGTCATACCTGTTGCACGTCCATCTGCGTCCCACGAGTATCGTAAGCATAACTAGACATGTATAAGTAATGTGCGTGGATGTTGTTGTGGCCCTAGGGATGGGTGTCCGTAAATGGCATTCAATCACAGCAAGATATGAATCTGTGGCCGTGTGTGGTGTCCATCCGGAAGTGAACTACAGGGTGTATCCAAAACGGTCGCTCCGCCTCTGCGTCTATTTCCGTGTCACAGAGTTAAAAGAGCACGGCATTGCCACTTTTTCTCGACAGCCGGCGCCACCGCGTCACTCTCCAACCCAGGGACTAACTAAGTTGTCGGCGAATTGACCCGATTTACTACGTACATTTTGTAATGCATTTTTGTAGTTCGTATTACTGCCGCTAGGTGGCTCCCTCTACGTCGGCGGTCAAATAACGCATTTGAGATCCAATGCCGTGCTCCTTTAAAGCGAATCGATAGCAGATTTTGTTTACATTTGGCTGGTGTTTGTAAACAGAAAATTCAGCCAATCAAAATGCACGAAAATTTCTTTGTTGACATTCTGGAGAAGTTTGTTTACATTTTTTCCTGAAAATTCGTCCCCTTTCAAATTCTATTTCTAAATCAAATTTTTTCGCTATCGATTCGCTTTAAGCGAGGTTCATTAGCACACGGATTTTGTCCTAAAGAAGTGTTGCCAAGACTTTAACACCAAAGCGACGAATACAGATATAATACGGACTCTGTGTGTATTGACTTGAGCCTACTTGGAAAAAGCTTTTGTTTGTTCGTACTTTAGGAACAACCGCATTTATTTTTGTCCTTTTTTCAATTGCATAACTACGTTATCTGACAGCAGAATTCTACTACCAAGAGTGAAAAACCGTGGATTTGTGTACTTAGCTGATTGCCCAAGTTGAAAACTCAATCCTACGCAACCTGTCATCTAATTAGTCTTGCCACAAATATTGGTCGACTGATTCCCAATTGTCGGTTCTGAATCAGACCATGCACAATCAACGTCGAGAGACTTTTCTTCACATGAGATCGAGAGCAACAAAGGTTTTTGTATCACTTTTCCCCGGTGGCACGCGAACCCATCCGGAGCAGGGAAATTCTCCGGTAACGAAATTACATTTTATGGACAATTTTCAACATTAGCCGTAGTTACAGTACATAAAATCCCCGCACAGCGACCCGACTCCGACACCGACTTCAACTACGAAAATAGAATTGCAGTCCGCTATGGACATCCTTGATAAAAACGATTTGACAGAAGTTTTCAATTCGTCAAACACCATAAATTGAAGGCAGGAAAATGTGGCTTATAAATCGGAAGTGCGGATAAATAATGAATATTGAAGTAGTAATCCTAGTCATTACGACTTGAAACACGACTACAATAGGGAGGTTTCGAAATCAGACGATAAACGTAAACTAAACGACAACGTTATTTTTCATACTACGCATTTACCAGGTTTTATATTGCATTTTCGGTACAAAAATAACGTTGTCGTTAACGTTTACGTTTATCGTTTGATTTCGAAACCTCCCTAATATCTGCGATTTACGTGCACTTCCGATTACGACTCAAAATTATTCTGCCACAAAGTTATGACATTTTACGATTTGCAAACGTCTATCAAATCGTTTTCATCAAGGTGGTCTACAGCGGACTGCAATTCATTCTGGTATTTGAAGCCGGAGTCGGAGTCGGAAAGCTGCGCAACCTATCCATTGATTCGTGGACCATGAACCACGCGCTCACCTGCGTGAATAATGTACCATGCTATCGAAAAGTTCCAGGGCAAGCCCTGAGTTCCAGCGGTAATATGATTATGGTCAAAATTTCAAGGTGAAAACATTCTCGCTTGAGTAATTTATGACATATGTGCCAAAGTCCACTGTACACATAGCTTAGGGTACCGAGATACAGGATCACGCCAAGTTGGAAGATACCATATGTAGGTCAAATAACCACGAAACGTGTCAACCAAATGGCAAAATTTTTAACTTTGTCCTCCGTGGCCTTGAAAAGTAGGTCAAATCAAAACCCCGTTAGATATGTCATGTATCCTCATTAGATGCATCGATGGAAAAAATTTGGAGACGACCTACACTCTAAAAACTGAAGTGTTAGATTCTCACACTTATGGAGTGTTGGTCTTGCTCCAACACTTGAAGTGGAGGAAAGTGTCACCATCACACTTTAAAGAGTTGTTGATTGCAACACTTCAAGTGGTGCCTTACACTTGAAACCGGGCTTGAAACACTTGGAACCGCCCCACTACTTATGAGTGATGTAATACACTGAAAGTGTTGGAATAGGACCGCCCCACCACTTACGAGTGATGTAATACACTGAAAGTGTTGGAATAGAAATAAAGTGTTGTTTTAACACTTTCTAAGAAGACCACTATAACTTTTAAAGTATTCCTGCCTAGCACTTTCCAAGGAGATCACTACTACTTATACGGCTGGATAGGGCTACAGAGCCAAGGAAATCGCCCAAAATAAAAAAAAGTTCACTGCATGAATAATTCTCCGGGGTGCGTTAGGTAGGACCCACAGTGGAATGGGTCACTTGACAAGTGACCATGGTCACTTCCACAGTGGAACGGGTCACTTCACAAGTGACTTGCAACACTTCATTGGTGAACACCTAAGGAAGTGTTGAATCAACATCATAAGAGCAGTCACTCACAGCCCTCTTGAAAAGTGTTGAGTTTAACTCCTCAGGTGTTGATTTCACCACTTCAGTTTTTAGAGTGTAGTCGTTAGTTTAGGAATTATTGGACTTTGAGTTTTCGTTTTGGCCATCTGCTGGCCAAGAAAATTTGGTATAACACTGTTATTATTGATCCAATCTTCATGCAACTTTCATTGAACTATTTTTTACTCGAACTACTATTCAGACAAAAAAATCATGAAATGTGTTTCAGGTAAGCTTTAAATTTACCAAGTTTCAAATCAATAGGATCAGCCAATGTCTTTCTCAGTTTCGTATCGTGATCACATTCCAACGACTAGAAATCATCACTAACAACATCTTTATTTCGTAACTTCTTTTTGTAACTTTTATAATTGACTACTAGTATGACTATTGTCATTAAAACTTACATTAAGGTGGAAACTCATCCAGCAAAAAACGAATATCGTCATTGTGAGCAATCTACGGTGGCCTGGAGGGAATATTATGAAATATTCATTCCCTCGAGGTCCCGAGATATAGGCAATTGAAATTCACAAATTAGGTTTTTTGCCGTCATACATGTATATTTCAATCGGTCGGTCACAGATGTCACAAAATGATGATTTGAAAACAAGCAATCATGAATTTATCACGTCTTAATCATCTGTTAGGTTTAGTTGCTGGAAAAAAATATGAACTTAACATGAAAATTACCCCTGGATCCCGTGCGTGCTTTTTTTGCCTTCGCATGCAAAAATCAATGATTTTTATCAATTATGTCAAGCTGTATTTGAAAATTGGAAAATTCCTGTCAGCACGCATTTTTTGATGAAATCTTATTGCGTTTTTATTACTGGTTGCCCGGGAAACTGATGACATTTTCGATTTCTTTGACAAGTTTTCGAGTGAATGTCACCGGGATGATAAATTAGGATGGTTTATTGATGTCTGATCGCGTGATCACAAAATATGTCTGGTATCCGGATGAAAACTTTCTTCAGAGGGTCTTGAATTACAAGGGGCTGGGTTATAAAGGGGGTAAGACATAGTCAAAAGAAACAACAGACGCTGTACCACGAGTGTATTCCAGAAGGTAGCTTGCTTGAGCCCACGACATCCATGGATAGACTCTGCAACAATAGGGAGGTTCCGCAAATCTGACGAAACACGAAGTACGAAATTGGACTTCATTTCCATGACGTAATGTATTTCAGGAGATGGTTGGTACCACAAATATCGCCTGCTGCAAGAGCATCTTTTAGCGTATGACGTTAGACTGATAGAGTTACGGTGTCATATCAAACTTTGAAATTTATCTTTCGTTTCGACTCCGTAGCTACATATGTACGAAGTGGAAATTTAAAGATTCAAGATGCACCATAACTCTTTCGGTCTTACATGACATGCTAAATGACGCACTGGCAGCAGGGACATTTGTGGTACGAACCATCTCCAGAAATACATTAGGTCCTGGTAATGAAGTTGAATTTCGTATTTCGTACTTCACGTTTCGTCAGGTTTGCGAAACCTCACTAATATCGCATCAACAACAACAAGGGAAAATCATGGATGTGATATTGCAATAAGACCCAATAATGCCAAGAAGATTGGAGGGTTAATAGACTATTTAAAAGGGAATACCATGTAATAAGGTATCGACGCGACTGTGTCTTGGAGACCAAGACGCTTAGCGTGTTTAGCCGATCAAAGACCTTCTTGCCTGTAGCATAGAATAAAGAGCTTGCGTTACACTCCGTCTGCAGACTGAATACCCCGATAAACATTCCATCACTGATTTGGAAATAAACAGTCTAATGATTCAAACATACTCGTGCACAGCTTCAGCAACTTAGCAACGGCACGCAACAGCTATTCCTTGCTGTGTTTACATGAGCGTCTTACTGTGGAGGCAATGGTCCATGAACTGTCAGCCATTTGCCGTGTCACACGTGGTTGACTCTCTGAGTGCGGAATTAAGAGGCTTGTATTAGATACCGACTATAAACGACTCATTAAACAGTAAAAACTGCTGAAGCGACGAAAAACGCCGACTCCACAGGCTTGAGCGTTTTGCGTTGCGATTGATGATCGTACATAGGATATTTAACCCTATATTCTCCATCCCAAGGCCTTCAGACAAACTGAGCTCCGATAAGGCCCAGGGGCCGTATGCATAAAACACCTTTAAGTGTAAAATTTCTTTTAAACTATTGTTCCAAACAAAAGATGAGGGAAATTTTACACGTAAGATGTTTTATGCATACGGTCCCATGACCGTATGCAGATAGAACGGCAGATAGTAGGGAGGTTCAGATAACGTTTCAGTCTGGAATCCGACTCCACAGGATTCCTTTTTTGGGAAGTACGTCATCAAATACAACGGGGTTTTCAAAAGCAATTGTGTTTTCTCATTCAAGAGAACGAAAAGAATTTTTATTTCAATTATTTCAGTTTAACTGTAGAAATTATGGCGATTCGATTGACCTTTACAAGTACTGTAAAGGTAATATAAAAACTTTAACTTTATATAAACTTTAACTTTAACTTTAAAGGTAATATCAAAAAGTTTGCTATTATAGCAAACTTTTGTAACTGGGACTTGTATTCCCAGGACTAATATTACTTTCACGCCTGGTATCTTTCTCCCACTCACAGGATAGACTAGATGATGGTTGATTCGAACCAACATCCGTGCATAATCCATGTCCTATTGGTCCGCAGTGGTCCAGACCTGCCCAGGAGTGTACATTTTATAAGCTGTGACTGCATGGGGAACTCATTTGTATCATTTGACTAGCAAATGAGCGACACAGGCCACGGAAGCCGGAGGTGAGAATTAGCAGTTAGTGTCAGGGAGATCCTAATGTGATTTCTATGAGGTTAACCGGATTTGAAATGTTTACTCCGGGTGATGTTGGTTGTGGGTCCCTGTAATGTTATCGTGGACCGATGTATGAGGTCGGGTGTTTGTAAAATAAGAAACGGAACGAAACCAGAAACGAAGAAATGAAACATATAAAACCTGGAACAACCTGGTAATCCGAACGGCGACGACTGACGTTTTGCCCAGGCTGGCGTTTACCCTTAGGCCGCCCCTGCTGGATTTTATGTTGCATTTTAGAAACGTATCGATGCTTATCTCAACTTCGTGGATAGGAACTGGGTATTGTGCATCCCCAGTATCATATGAGGTCCTTAGAGCTTTCACATTTCAGCCAGGTCCTTATTTTATTAGCAACCATTTTTGAAACACTCGACTACAGACCATGAAGCTGCCCTGGGGAATTGTTTCTGGCTTCGTTTCTTCGTATCTGGTTTCGTTTCGTTATTTCTGGTTTCGTTCCGTTCCTTATTTTAAAAATACCCTATGAGATCACCTGACTATGGCGACCACAGGAAATTCTGGCAATTATAATCAAATAAAAAAGACAAATCGATTTTTATGATGCGTCTGTTTAATATTCTCAACTCAGAGCATGAACCGGTCCTGTCACATTTTTCTAAAAGACATATTTTTTTCAATTCAGATTTGTTTTTATTGGCGGAGTCTGGATTATTTCAAAAAGTTGCACGAGGTGTGGATTATGTTGGAGGAAACAGCCGCATGATGAGACAGATTTTGGAGTTTGACTACATCCAGAATAAATGTACGTCTCAAAGACGCAATTAGGCGGCGGGTTCACTCATACTTTATAGTTAATCCGAGTAAAAGTACATCTTTACAGCATCGGGTTATTTAAATTGTAAGCCTCGAGGCAGAATAAAATACGAGCACTTTCAAAATCTAAACCGTAGCAGAGAGATACCAGATGAACGAAGCATCTTCGTCGTTCAGGAAATTCAGTACTAAGGGTGGGTGCACACTAGAAGCGATTCGCAAAGCGATTTGGAATCGCACGCGAATTGCTCTTGTTTGGGAGGCATTAAGAAAAAATAATTGTTTCGAACTGAGACTTATATCGTCTAGTACAGGTTTTGAGTAAAGTATTTGTCTCATTCTGAGAGATCATCTTCTCCTCGTGAAACTATGTTCATCTATTGCAATTTGTGAGACACAATATGCATCACTTTGAGATAAAAATCAATTCTTTCCGTTCATTGAGTAAAATAGATCATCTCAGTACGAGATAAAATCCATCTCAAAACGAGGCGTAGAGTAACGCCTATCTCAGTTTGAGAAAAGTGTTCATTGTACCGCGGCAGTGACATCTCGTATTGAGTCACAGAAAAAATCTTGATCTCACTTTGAGATGAGATCGATTTCTGCAATGGCATTGAGACGTTGGGTTCTCAATCGGAGATGTCGTGTGTCTTGGCTGCTGTAGCTCGCATTTCATTTTGAGACATGCTGAATCTCGATTTGAATGTCGATTGCACGTGCAGAAGTGCTACCGCTTACCAACATTTTCCAAATTTCCGCCCAGCTCCCATATTTTCGTGGGATGTTTGACATCAGTAAGTCATTTCTAATGCAGAGCTGTGTCTCAATCTGTTGCTGTCTATAGACACAAGTCAGTTAGACCTAGTTTTCTTCACGGTGCTGATTGCCTAGGCCTGCATGCATGGTACATGCATGTGCAGTACATAGAGCATGTATACAATGACATCTGTTTTGAGAAACAGAGTCTCGGCTTCCCCATCAGAGATGTAGTGCATACCGCTTGGCTTCACAGAAACATGCCAGTGATCGCTACATAGATGTAATTTTTGTGAACAACACAGTAGTTGTCTTATCAATGCATGTTTGTTTTGTAATTGACATATTTTTCTGTATCCCTTCACTCATTCGTACAACAGGAGGCTTCTCAGTTAGAGATAAAAAAGCATCTCCGAGCTTTGCCAATAA
>NMRB01002151.1:0-14254 GCA_002633025.1 Notospermus geniculatus | reverse complement strand
TATATAAACTTACCGGTATCTCACCCAATCTGACAATTATTGATCAATAACGCAACGTTTTTATGCGACCTATTTAGTTCATGCGCAGGTGTGATGAGGCGACCGCATCTGAATTCTCACAAACGGGCAGCGATCGTTGCGCGTTCAAGATGGCTGCCTTGGAATTGTTTCCGAGGGGAAATGCGAGTATCTACGGAAATTGCCGAGCAGTTGCCTTCGGAAGTTCCGAATGGTATGTCCTGCTGTAGATGCGTGTATTTACTGCGACATCCCTGACGCAACGCTGTAGTAACATCAGTTGCGAGGCTACTTTCCTCAAAGGATTTTTCATACCAAAATCGATCAGTCCACAGAGCCAGAGATCTCCGTGCTAATACGATGTGCAAGACATTAAAATATGGCCTCACAGCGATTATAGATCTTTGGTACGATTGTCGAGGTGTTGAATAGACATTAATACGCTGTAATGAACACGGTGATTTTTAATTACCCCTGCTTATAATTAGTGCGGGGTAAATGACCGCGAAAGATTTTCGATGACGCATTATTTTACAGTGTTTCTCAGAGTGTATTGGGTGTCTTGTGTAATTTTGCCTGTTAAAAATGTTGAATCGGGAGATGAGCTCCATAATAGATAAGCTTTGAAGACATTAGCCTTGGTTACATTGCATAAATTCCCCGGGTTTGCATTGGCGGGCTTCAAGAAACCCGTGTCTGAGAAACACGGGTTTTTGGAACACGGCAAGCTGCAGGCAGAGCCGTTATGTATTCAGACAGAGCATAGTATACATGTAGGCCTACGTCAACGTCGGAGGACGTAAGCACTTTCTGAATTCAGTACAGTGTGGCTTTAAAGTCCTATGTGCACCACAAAAATAAATTCTCATTCTTTTCAGCTTTGTACAGCATGCAGGCAGAACTGCATTTTGCTGTTTGTTTCATGAAAGTATGTTTAGTAGTAAGGGAGATATCAAGGATTTTGTCAGTCAACATCATTGGGCTAAAAACCGTACTGTGAACGACTTCAACAAATGTAAATATGCTAATTTATTCGTGACATAATGCTAGGGAAAAACTCATTTCAATTTGACCCATTTTTGGTGTCAACCATCTCCAGAAATACATTAGGTCCTGGTAATGAAATTGAATTTCGTATTTCGAACTTCGTGTTTCGTCAGATTTGCGAAACCTTTGCACAGTACGATTCGTAGACCATTTCTACAGTTCAAGAATTTTATATTGTATTGGTCCGTCTCCGCCACGTCGAGCCGCATCGGGATGCAATTCGTTCTATTACTTTGGAGCGAGAGTGTCGCATTTCGCTGGTCATCAATCACGGAACGGTCAGTGGCCACTTCATTTTGTCATATATCAAGCACTAACTCGTAGTGATTGTTTCACAATGGGGTACGTTAGCGGGGTAGCTACAATAGACAGTCCATCAAATGGCCACTTCATTACCTTTGTCAGTAGTGGGGATAGGAAAAACTGTCTTGCTTGCGGTATGAATAGATGTTTCTAGACGTTTTATTACTGGTTATTGGCTCAGGTTACGAGACACAGTACTTTATTGTCTTGTGATATTCATAGCACTGTTACAACAGAAGGCGCTCATACCTCGCGCCAATCTGTAACGCCGTGCTCACAGGATTGTGGGTAATGAACTACTTTCTTGGCTGATCATGTGATCCCTCGATCCCTGTAGTTTCTAGGATCAAAATACCTACATGTATAAACCTCGCTTATTATGATATTTGTTACTTGCTATAAAAGTATTCACAAAAATCTGTAAATATTTTTGCATTAAACAAAGAATGTTGAGCCAATAACTTGGATTTATTTTTTCCTACGCTGTGATGAGGTCGCGGACGTACACCTCGGCCAGATCTAGCCGAGGTGATGCGTTCCAAAGCTACACAGGTCTGTGCATAATTAGTTTCGCGCAGCCTGTGTGGACACAATGATATTCATAGTTTCGGCAGTCCCCCGCCATCGTAGGAATCCAAGATGGCGGGGAGCCAAAGAAACGACGGACATTTTGTTCAGAAATGGACGATGTGTGCACTGGGCACTATAGGAGCTGTCAGTCAGTTGACAAGTAGGAGTCGGAGTAAGAGTCACTACTAGGTATCAATGCCTAGCGGACCCATTCGTGGTTGATTGAGCACCAATCAGGCGAATTTTATATTGTATTGGTTTTACCCCACCCCAAGTGCAACCTCTCCTTCCTCAACGTTGGTGAGTACTGGGGGGAAGAATACTCCGGCAAGGTAGCCAGAGGCGAAGCGACAAAAGAGAGGATAAGAGAGGGTGGGGTGGGGGGGGGCGAATTCTCCTTTCCGCCAAACCACCTCCTGAGGCGCCGCCTCCTGGGTGCGAGATCCGGCAAACCTCGCCACCCCTCGCGTCCGGCGAGAGAATGAGCGATGACGTCATTCGTCACGAGAGGTTATACTTGGGGTTCGCTAGAACTTTGCTGCCGTCTTTTGACGGTAAGCGACTGTCTGCTCCTATTACATTCACGTTACATACCGCTGCACTGTTATTTGCTGTTTCAGCAGTACGACAAAATATGACATTCTGGTTCTAAAAGCCTCGCGCAACATTTCAAGTTTTACGAATCCCCTCAATTTTTGCACTTCACGAGTACTCATGAAAAATCTGCTGGTTTGCGTAAACATGTGGAATGTTTACAATATTCCTAAATAAACTTTCCTGGAGTTTCATAATTTTGTTTATATCGACTCTTCGTACATATTATGTACTCATCAGAAATGTCTGTGGACTGGGCGGCTAGCCAGATTATTGGGTGCATTGCATGACGTTTAACGAACCAGTACTTTTTTCAGTGTTGTCTGAGTCTACTAGACACAAAACAGACTATTTAGAGATAAAGTCGAAGAAAATTTCCCGGTGTAATATCTGTAATTATATCCCGTCTGTCAGTATTCCCCTAAAATAATCTGATAAAACACGTCGCATCTTTGCGGTAGCAAACACTCACACGCAGACGTGTTAGTCTGTTTGCAAGCGTTTCCATACAATGCGGGGAACACGCGGTTTCGACAGGAAAATGGCGCCCGTTTATTTACAAATATTTACGGCCTAATTTCTCACAAATAACACTTCGGTTTCTGGACCTGAATGCAGATTTCACTTCCATGAACAGAGTAGCGCATGTATCTACACCTGATACCTTGATTATTTCAAACACTACTGGACCAATTTTAACACAGTTGGCTCCATATGAAAGTACATCTTGCTAGTCACATTACATCATCAAAACTTTGGAAAATTTGAAATATCATAATTATGTAATAGGTCGTTAGAAAAAAATACCCAAAATATACATTTTCATTATGTAACTTTTTGTGACTTTTGTTGCAGTTTTGATGGAGAGGAACCTTCTAAGGACTTTGGACCAGCATGTTTTATCAAAATCTCTCGAGTGGTTGTTGAACTATTTGTAAAATACCCCATCCAATATGTTCTAGCGTCCAATGGAAATACCTAGTAAGTCACAGTTTTGGAAAAAATGAGTCAAGGCCAAATTCGTACTTACTAGGTATTTTTTCATCATAATAAACAGGTTTTGTTCGCAAAATGTTCGCCAAAGCTTCTGAAAGACAGTGGTGCACGTACTCGGTTGTTACGTCTAAGTCATCAGAATTGTGACTTACTACGTTTTTACCTTTGCAAATTGAGCATGAAATCAGAGGTAAAACATAGCAAATTGCATTTAATCCTGTTGTATGACATATTTTTAATTAGGAGTGTTTTCCACAACAAAACTCTTCCAAGTTGTCATTCCATATAAACCCATTTTTCTCGAAACCAACATAATGTGACATACTAGGTATTTCCATTGGACGCTAGTGTTGTCAATGGAATATAATGGAAACCATGTCCTGAAAGATGCATGGTATTGTACGTCTCTGTTCTTTTGCTCAACACAAGAAAGCACGTTTTGTTGTGGCGAGTTTAATCGCACCACTGAATTGATCCTAATTGTATTAACACTACATCGGTCGAGGCTAAACAGGGAGTAGTAATCAAACAGCTTAATATAGAACAAAAATCAATGCTATTCTATTCAATCGTAAAGATACATATCGCATGAATGAAAACGTTTAGTATTTACTGTCTATTATTAGAACATAGGGACATAAAAATGCATCTGTTGCAGACTATGTTCGAACATTGTGGGTTATATTAAGTAACTTGTGGACACAATGATATTCATAGTTTCGGCAGTCCCCCGCCATCGTAGGAATCCAAGATGGCGGGGAGCCAAAGAAACGACGGACATTTTGTGCATCAATGGACGATGTGTGCACTGGGCACTATAGGAGCTGCATGTCAGTCAGTTGACAAGTAGGAGTCGGAGTAGGAGTCACTACTAGGTATCAATGCCTAGCGGACCCATTCGTGGTTGATTGAGCACCAATCAGGCGAATGTTTTATTGTATTGGTTTTACCCCACCCCAAGTGCAACCTCTCCTTCCTCATAACGTTGGTGAGTACTGGGGAAAGAATATTCCGGTGTAACGTCGATCAGTGTTCCCCGTATTTCTGTGTTTTTCTTATTGTTTCCCTCCTGACGGATTAAGCGGTAACTAACCCGACAATAACCATTCTAGGCCGCGTCTATTGTTGGGGAACACTGAGCTACAGAAACACTCACCTATGTTACACCGGCAAGGTAGCCAGAGGCGAAGCGAGGAAAGAGGATAAGAGCGGGTGGGATGGGTGGGGTGGGGTGGGGGCGCGGTGGACGGGCGGGCAAATTCTCCTTTCCGCCCAACCGCCTCCTTGGGTTGGCGCGAGATCCGGCAAACCTCGCCACCCCTCGCGTCCAGAATGAGCGATGACGTCATTCGTCACGAGAGGTTATACTTGAGGTTCGCTAGAACTTTGCTGCCGTCTTTTGACGGTAAGCGACTGTCTGCTCCTATTACATTCACGTTACATACCGCTACACTGTTATTTGCTGTTTCAGCAGTACGACAAAATATGACATTCTGGTTCTAAAAGCCTCGCGCAACATTTCAAGTTTTACGAATATCCTCAATTTTTGCACTTCACGAGTGCTCATGAAAAATCCGCTGGTTTGTGTAAACATGTGGAATGTTTACAACATTCCTAAATAAACTTTCCTGGAGTTTCATAATTGTTTATATCGACTCTTCGTACATATTATGTACTCATCAGAAATGTGTGTGGACTGCGCGGCTAGCCAGTTTATTGGGTGCATTGCATGACGTTTAACGAACCAGTACTTTTTTCAGTGTTGTCTGAGTCTACTAGACACAAAACAGACTATTTAGAGATACAGCCGAAGAAAATTTCCCGGTGTAATATCTGTAGATATATCCCGTCTGTCAGTATTCCCCTAAAATAATTTGATAAAATACGTCGCAACTTTGCAGTAGCAAACACTCACACGCAGACGTGTTAGTCTGTTTGCAAGCGTTTCCATACAATGCGGGGAACACGCGGTTTCGACAGGAAAATGGCGCCCGTTTATTTACAAATTTTTACGGCCTAATTTCTCACAAATAACACTTCGGTTTCTGGACCTGAACGCAAATTTCACTTCCATGAACAGAGTAGCGCATTATCTACATCTGATACCTTGATTATTTCAAAAACTTCTGGGCTAATTTTAACACGGTTGGCCCCATATGAAAGTACACTTTGTTGGTCATATTACAATATCAAAATTTTGGAAATTTTGGAATATCATAAATGTAAAAACTCATTAGAAAAAGCAACCATTTCATTATTGCGACTTTTGTTGCAGTTTTGATAGAGAGGACCCTTCGAAGGATTTTGGACCTTGTTTCATCAAAATCTGTCGAGTGGTTATTGAGATATTTGAAAAAGACCCCATCCAATATGTTGTCAATGGAATGTATGGAACGCATAATAGTATGTCCTGAAAGATGCATAGTGCACTGTACGTCTCTGTTCTTTTGCTCAACACAAGAAAGCACGTTTTGTTGTGGCGAGTTTAATCGCACCACTGAATTGATCCTAACTGTGTTAACACTACATCGGTCGAGGCTAAACAGGGAGTAATAATCAAACAGCTTAATATAGAACAAAAATCAATGCTATTCTATTCAATCGTAAAGATACATATCGCATGAATGAAAACTTTTAGTATTTACTGTCTATTATTAGAACATAGGGACATAAAAATGCATCTGTTGCAGACTATGTTCGAACATTGTGGGTTATATTAAGTAACATACTTGGAACGGTAAAAAAGTGTTCTCTTTATAATGAGGAACCCGCACACTAACGTCACGACGTGGCGCTGCGAGCGTTTGTACCGAAGTCTCTGTTTTTCTAACGTTATTTCCATTTATTTCTGGCGTGAAAATAAACCATTTGTGTTGGTAGCCCAACAATAAAACTTACATCATCTTGTAGCAGATGACATTTTCTTTTAATCGCAGTCCTTTTTTTCTTAAAATGAAGAGATACAATGCCGATAAAAGCAACGTCTTTTGTGTCATTTTTCCTGTAGAAAAATGTACAGGCATTTTTTTTCATGACGCAACGTCACCACCTATCATGACGTCAATGACACCTAAAATGACGTCAATGACGTCGTTTCGGTACAAGCGCTCGCGGCGCCGACCTGTCGGTGAGCGGGTTCCCCATTGAGATTCAATAGTTTAATGTACTCTAAAGCTACGTTTAGCTGACACGCGGAATGCGGATTGCGGAAGCGGAAAATGCAATGCATTTTCGCATACAACATATCGCTTCCGCCGGGGATTCCGCGTCCATATACCGTATTCCGGATGTCTGGTAAAGGCCCCTTCACACCAAAACCGCGCCGCAGGCTGCGACGGCGAAAACACGTATCTAAAAACACACCTTCGTGAGCTCGGGGTGTGTTTTTTACAAACTAGTGTTTTTTTTGTTAGATACGTGTTCTAAACTCACTGATAGCTCTCCAGGGGCCTGTGCCATAGCGCAGTGTCACGGTGGATTAACAGACGGCGCTGTGCGCTAATCAAAACAAAAACAACTAGTGCCCGCCCGGCAATATCTTTCGGATGTCTCCCTTTAAACGAAATTTCACTGGAGATGCAGGAATTGAACATGCCATTCTACCGTGAATAACCTTTTACATTGGTCTTTGTATAAAACTTGCCTTTGAATCGTTTCAATCGAACAAAACGACACATGAGCACGAAACTGATAATTCTCCCATCCTCTTAGAGAATAATTCATCATTTCTCAAAATCAAACTAACTTCGAGAAAAAGCATTCTTTGAACCAACCGATTCAATCTTAAAATCTATTCTCTTTTAATCGTCTGTTATTTGATAACGAGCTGAAATAATCAAGCTCGTGTTCACATGATTAATTTCGCGATGTCGCGATAAAACACGATATCTCGAGAAATCTCGCCATATCTGATTTTATCTGATGGTGCAATCTCGTACCCAGAGATCGACATTGCCAAGCTCTTGACACCAGGACTACTTTTGCACAGTGCAAATGCATTGTTGAAGGCGGATGAATTCCTAACCGTTGCACAAGCAATTGCGTAGGGATTCGAAAGAGTTCGTACTTTGTTCCTTATTAAAACATTGAATACCCAACGGAATGTTGAAATAGTAGTATTTTTACAAATACTGGAACAAATTTTAATTTTAGGTAGGATTACTTTATCAACATAATTTGTAAAATCGATGATAGACTGGTACCCGCTCTTTTGGGCAGCTTGCATTCGAAGGCCGGTGAAAGCAAATGATCTACGGCGGATTCCTGACGAGTGACGTCATTCTACAGCTCCAAGAGCAATAGACCGACGCCGAGCTAAATATAGACCAGCGGGCGCCTTGATGGTTTTATGCATTTGCTTGCGTCTGTCCTCGTATTTTTAAAGGGAGACGTGCGAAAAATATTGCCCGGCGGGCACAGGTTGTGTGAGTTGTAGCGCCGTCTGTTAATACACGGTGACATCACGAGCTCATAAATTCGTGAGCTCGGGATGTGTTTTTTGCAAACTACATGTAGTGTTTTTTGGTTAGATACGTGTTCTAAGCTCACTAATAGCTCCACAGGGGCCTGTGATATAGCGTAGTGTCACCGTGTTTTAACAGACGGCGCTACAACTCAGACAACTTGTGCCCGCCGGGCAATATTTTTCGCATGTCTCCCTTTAATCAGGACAGTGTTCGGTCTAAATCGATGAGCACAAGAATCTTGTTCTCTGTTTAACCGTTTTCAGAGGTCTTAGCCGAGGAACGATGGTGGCGACCTCTTCAGATTGCTGATGGTGTTGCATTGATTTCGGTTAGAGAGGCCTTTTAACTGATTCGCTATATTTAATTATCTTGTCAGATATTGCGCCAGCTGGTGTAAAGTATTATTTGGATTAGTTTATTTTAAGCGCATTTGAACATTCAGCAAATACATGATCATTTTAATATTTTGCAGATGTTCTCAGCAATGGATCACTGTCAAATATTTGCAGAAGGTATTATATATTGTAAAGAAAGATTATATAGAAATACACTATTTGTGCATTTCAGCTGTACATGACGAATATGTGTATCTCTGTAGGTTGGCCTTTGTCACTGATAAGAGTGTTAGAGTGCAATCGTAGCGAGCCTACTGCCATGTCAGCCATCGCTACCAACCTGAACAACAGGGCACAAGCCTCCGACATTTACCTGGGGACGTGGTTGATCGGTTTGTGACCCTGACGAAATACAGTCAAATCCGCCATTTTGCGTAGGGTTATGTGATCAGTCTGGCCTCACAACTACGGTGGTGGGAACTACTGCCGAGGTAGAAGTAGGTCTCAAAATATGATGTTTCTGACAAGTATTAGCCAAGTATACCGTATCTTGTGGGCGGTTTAGGTAAAATAAATAACTTTGAAAAATTTTGAGACATATTTATACCAGAATGAAGCTATTGAATGAAAGTAATCTAGTCTTTGGAGTGCGCTATGACCCCTGACCCCGCGACTAGGTAACAATCATAACAACTCGTCTAATCTGAATAAGATACTGCCATACATGATTGCTACTAAATTGACCGTTAAACTTCCTCATTGGGCTCTTTTTCTTGTCCTGAAAGTGATAAATTGTACCAAACTATATTTTCTAGCGGATAATTAAAATAGTTCGGAAGTAGTTTCTACATTATTAGGTGACCTCGTCACAATCCCACCTATAGATGGGGGCGCATAAATATTTTCAAGATGGCAGCCTTGATTGTTCGTCCGGTGTAGCAGTAAATAGTGTCCCCCTGTAAAAAGTGTCCACTTCTATTGTTGAATGACGGATTAAGCGGCATGCGTATAGAAACCAATTGTCAGAGATTAGAATGTAACAATAGGACCTTTTGTTCCCCGGACAGTTTTTTCTAGGACATTTTTTCCCTTCACACCTGGTCTAGATCCCAAACCCCAAGTCTCGCAAAATCTCGCGGGATTAGGCCCGGTTGTTCCGGTTGCCATCGCTACGGTTGTGTCCAAACCATGCAAAAGTCTAGCATATCTTACAAACAACCCGAAACTATGAAATCAACATGTACATGTATACGCAAAGTGAACTATTCAAGGGCGATCTATTTGATATTTCTATGCGCCGAAGAGGAAAAAAACGGTACTTGACATTAATGTGGAAATAACCATGAAAAGGTGTCATTATGTCCACTTGTCCCGCTGGGTTCTGAATGAACATCGTAAGAAATACACAAAAGTCGACTTGCTCGGAGCAACTGGCCGCGGTGATTTCAATTCACCGCGTATTCTATGATAAGGAAAAAAATGATCACTGGTGATATTCGTTCTATCGGTTTAGCCTGCGGCGGTGGCTCGGTTTAGCTTGGAATGCGACGTACCGTCACGGAATTCTTTCCCCATTCCCTAATACTTGAGAAGAAATGAGAAACGCCGTCTTTTATGGTACAGAACGGCATTATAAGAACTGTACAAGTGATAAATTCTATGTGCACCACAAAAATAAATTCTCACTGTTTTTGAGCTTTGTACAGCATTCAGACAGAACTGCATTTTGCTGTTTGTTTCATGAAATTATGTTAAGTAGTAAGGGAGATATCAAGGATTTTGTCAGTCAAATCATTGGGCTGAAAACCGTACTGAGAATGACTTTAACAATGCAAATATGCTAATTTATTCGTGACATAATACTAGGGAAAACTTCATTCCAATTTGACCCACCCAGAGTACGCTGGATGAGTGGTCTCTGCATATAATTGCATTTTGTTGAATTTCCCATCACATACATTACTTAATTTCGTTACTAGGCCACTCTAATCAGGGAAATGACATATTCATTATGCAAATTCCCTAGTGTGACATCACTTAATTAGACAGTATTCCACCATTCTGATTTTAGCTGAGTTGTGCCCAAAATCAGACATAGCTTTCTAACCGGTTGGAATTTTTTCACGAAATATAAAGCTCTTTCACTGTACTTCTGTGCAAAATGAGTATACAGGCTGCAAAAAAGGTGCATGTAGGACTTTAAAGTCCTAGTTGTAGCCAAAAATTGAGTGGTATTACTGAATTGTAAAGAATGCATAAATAGACAGTGCTTTTTGTTTAGTCGAATTCGGCTGAGTAGTTTGGGAGATATCGACGAGTGCCAATGCCAAAAAATGTCAAATGCTCTTTTCCGTACAGTGAGGAAGTAGCCAGAGTCGAAAATGCTAATTTATGCGTGATGTCATTGCAGGGATAAATGAAATCAAATCTAAGCCATCAAATGTTGAGATAAAGTTCATTTTGATTTACATATTTACTAATTGACAAATTTCTGACTTGATTCTTTCACATGAATCGTTGCATAAGTCCATTGCACTAAAATGCATGCTCAGTATGCAAATTCCTGCAATTCCGTCAACAAATTAGGCTCAACATTCCCCTCAGACCAAATCCATGAAATATGTTATAACTTTTTAACCAATTGGAATTTTTCAATGAAACAAAGAGCATCTTGATCAGCATTACATCACCTAACTTTCCAAGTTGTAAAAAAGTGGGCACAACTATAGGACTTTAAGAGCTACACACACAAAACTTCAATATAAAACAGTTGAAGGATTAAACATCCTACCTCGATATCTAGTTTTCATCTATATCACTCCAGAAAGTAATCCTTTGTATCGATCCTGTCGAATTCTTGTTTGATAGTCCATTTTGAATCACTCCCGAGAGGTTGATAAAATCCTAGAAAGAAAAATATACAATTTTTGTTATTTTTCTGAACGAAAACTAAGCGTAAAAGGTGTAAATGCCGTATCTGTATGGCCCTGGTAAGTAGGGAGGAGGCCATCACAAGCTACTCATGTTCCTCACTTGGATGGGGTCTTTTGCTTGCCCTTGCAAAGACACAAGGTACAAGGCACCACGGCTTACTGTCCCATGCGACGGCCTGAAGAGCCGGGAATGAAATCCCATATGGCCTGGGCTGGATTCGATCCCGGGACCTGCCGCTTGCTGAGCGGACGTGATAACCACGTCTAATCCCATGGAACAGGGCACCCGCAGTATCTAGGGTAACGGCTGCATGTAGGCCTAAAGGTCAGGGGTTAGGGTAGAGATGAGGAGTAGGCTTTAGGGGTCAGAGGTAGGAGGCCAGGTATCGAGGGTTGTGGGACAGGGGATAGGGGTTAGGATTCAGAGTTTCAGCAAAACTAACCTGGTGTAATAAATGAGAATGACTGCCGTATGAGAATGCCCGCTTTATTGAGTTGGACACCTCAAAATAGAAGACATGTTTATCAGTGCCTACCCCATTGTCACGTTGCGACTTAATCAGTCAATCTTTTGTTGGGGGCATTGGCAAAGGGGGTGGGGGTTGAAAAATATTACACTGGTTTCTGCGACCTAGAAGGCCAAACAAGGCATGGGGCCGTAGTCTAGAAGCTTCCTTAAGTCTAAGGTTTACCTTTAGCTAGTAGCAAAATATTAAAGTGGACCTTTGAGCTAAGGAGGCTTCTATAATACGGACCAAAATCAAGCAATGTAGGCTTGTGAATTTCAAACCATGGTGTACGGGAAATCAACAAGGTCCGTCTGGAGTCCTGTAAGTTGCTCAAAAAGCATGTCCTACAGTCTTTTATGCCATTTGTCGCATCTGCAGATATCCAAAAAAACAGCACAAGAACGACACATAGGCCTAGTATACAATAAATCGGAAAGTCGTCTCCTTTCACCTCTGGGATCTCTTCTATATAGCGCCTGAGGAAGACCCCTGTTGGGGTCGAAAATTTGCGAACTATTCGGAGACGACTTTCCGATTTATTGTCGCATCTGAAGAATACTTTTGTTCTACTGTTTCATAAGTGGATTTTGCAATAATGTTGATGAATGATCTGTCAGACGAGTAAGTACGGGATGTAATAGAACTTCTTGATCAGAAAGCCAGAAAACTGAGGGATATACGTAAAATGCCGAACTGCAAAAGGGACAAACACACCTCATTCTGGTAATCTGGTATTCGAAATTCGTGTATATCACTTGATAACCTCCGACGGAAACTCAGAAAATGACTGATAATGGTCGAAAATGATAGACAGTCGCTCACAGGAAGCCCTGTATTTTTTTCACCTTCCGCATCACGCTAGGTAAGTGCATACCCATGTACTTGGGAAGGAGAAAAACATGTCATGGTAAAGGGTTTGAAAGGGTCGCATGAACTTACAGGCAGGAAGGGAATTGAATCATGTTTTTTTCTTCGACTGGATCTGCGTATATATGTGTTGGATAAATGCTCAACTGTTCGTTCAGATGTGTTACTGTGTTGAAGTCTGAACTGTTGATGAAGTTGTTGTTGCATTATTTCCTTTCCACTGGTTGATTCCTTTAATTTTGAGACACCAATGTTCAGAGGCCTTGTGTTCGCATTCGGCACTAAAACGCAAAACGAAAACAGAATACTACTTTTGTCCCAGATTTGAGAACACATTTTACTTCAAACCCTTTAAAGGGGCCTTAAATACCCCCAAAATGTAAAGCTAAAGCATGGCGATTGCGACTGCTAGAGCGACTGGCGATTTGCAGGATTTGTCGCCTACTCTGCGGCAGATCGTTGCACCAAGCGACCAGGCACTGTGGTTACATTGTTGGCGGGAGATTGTTGCACTGGGCGATCTGAATGACAGGTGTGAAGGGAAAGAAGGAAAAACTGTCCGGGGAACAAAAGATCCTATTGTTACATTCTAATCTCTGACAATTGGTTTCTATACGCATGCTGCTTATTCCGTCATTCAACAATAGAAGTGGACACTTTTTACAGGGGGACACTTTTTACTGCTACACCGGTTTCAATGGCCAACGGAGACCAAAGAATTTCGATCGCATCAAGAGACCAAAAATTCAACATGTTTAATTTTCGGTCGCAAAGGCCGACTGACCTTTGTTACCCAGGACGATCCTGGGTATAAAGGTACCTTAACATTACCCAGTTTGAAATCCGCGCCATTCTCCACTTGCGCTCGAGTACGGTACTGTCTTATTCTAGCCCACCACGAATTTATACACGTATATTTTGACGTGGTGATTGTCAGCAGCTGTCAGAATGGCAACTCGCGTTAAAGACCGCGATATTACTGTCGTATACCCAGGACGATCCTGGGTAACAAAAAGGATTACCCAGGATTACCCTGGGTAATAATGAGGTGTACCCAGGACGACATTAACCGATTCAGCGCAACTAGTCGACCGATAAAAAAACGATAAAACTTCGTCCGCATACGAATCCGATGCGACGCCACAATAGTCGACGACTTCAGTCGCTTTCGGAGGTCGTCTGTCGTTTGCGGATGGTTCACTGAAATGGTCGCAAGTGTGGTCGGCGAGCGACCTCGCACGCGATGGTTGCCTGCGACGTCGTGGTCGCCAGTCTTGCCAGGTGTTACCACTGACTATGTATTGGTTGGACAGGTCACCAGTCTTATCACGTTGGTTCCCGATTCCGCCGCCAGGGGAGGGATACTGAGGCATACTTCATGCATAGGGCCTACAGTGACGCTTTAAGTTTGAGAACGGAGACCGTAGCCCACCGCCTCAATAGGTGTCACTAGTGGTTAAATCTATTGAAATGAAATTGACATCTCGGTCCTGATCTATTTCCCACACAAAAGGCGTCCATTAGGCCAGATAAAAAAATTACTTGTTTAGCGTCCGGGCACTTTAGTTTTCCAGGGTCGGGAGGGAGGTTTTTATTTTTATTTTTAGTAGCTTTTA